>JAYMSP010000203.1:0-68047 GCA_036897095.1 Plantago elongata | reverse complement strand
ACTTTCTTGAACCCTTTGCATTCGTAAATAGAAACTTGTTCCAGATGATGACTGCTCGATAACATGCCTTGTAACGTTGGCTCATCGACTTGCACATGAGAAAGGTCGATCTTCTTTAAAGAAAATTCAAAAGTATTACCAGTAGGAATCTTGCAACCAAATAACTCCAACTCCTTCAATGACTTGACACGGAAGAAAGACTCCGGCAAAACAAAGGGCCATATATCTTTAGTGGCGCTCGGATCCCGTTCCTTTGGGAGATTGTAACAATTAACAACCAACTGATCAAGCTTTGCATAATCCAACCACCTATGAACATCTTTCACAGTCAATCTGTTTCGCGAACCGATGATATTGAAGCAGAGTTTAAACTTCTGGATGGGAATGTTAGATTGACAACGGCGTCTTATGGATTTGTCCACGTAGTTGCAGAATGCTTGCAGCCGTCCTTTATAGCCCCTAATATTCAGTGTTCTTTCGAAAGCTTCATGATCAAATTCCAATACAGGAGAAGACTTCCAGGCCGCATTCCATGTTGTCGACAAGCAAGACGTGCGAGTGGCGTCTAATATATGATGTAATAATGGTTCGGGTAGTTGGGATATTCTGTCCTCCTCTTGGCTTCTGTTTTCGTCTTGGCTTTCGTCAATCTTACGCCTTTTTGCATTGTTCGGTTTCATCATCAAACACGGTTTCATCATCAAACAAGCTAGGGAAGCTAGGGAAGGTTGATGTTTGTGATGGAAAGAAGTCTGTTTACTGAGCAGAGAAAAAGAAGCTAGGGAAGGTTGATGTTTGTAATGGAAAGAAGTCTGTTTACTTAGCAGAAAAAACAAACTAGAACAACAATGTTCTTTGTTGTATTCTGAAAGTAATATAGTAATATGATGAAGAAGAATGATCCAGTTTGTATATGTAGACTCTAAGTCCAAAAGGAATGTGCAGAACGAGCAGAATATATAAGGTGAGTTACATTTAATTAGGAGATCTTACCATTAAAATCTTTTTCCTTTACGAGTTTTCTGGTTTAGATAAGGAAACACATCTGATAAGAAAGAAAAGGATACACAAGAACAGTAATGGTTCTATTCATACAATTTGCACCAAATCAGTGAATCGAGCCTTAGTCTATGTGCTAAGGTGCCCATGATGTGAAGTGATTATTGTTGTTGTGTTGAATGAGCTTGAATCGTCATCTATCAGTCCTGTAGTATGCCACACGACAGCCGGCTTGAAAGGCGGAACAGCAGGCGCCATAACTGTCCCTGATATGATCTGAAGAATTACCTCTGCTTTAGGCCTCTCACTAGCTATGGGATGCGAGCATGCTAATCCCAACAGAAGCAACCTCTCTGCTTCGTCCGCGACATAATCATCACCTAACTTTCTATCTACAGCATCCATACCCAATCCACCAAGAACAGGAATCCACCTATCCTAGTTCCAGGTCACTGACCGCATACTACTTCCAATAACACAGCCCCAAAGGCATATACGCCTGACTGTCGTGTGGCTTTCCCTGTGAGATAACACTCGGGGCCAATGTAACCAATCGTGCCTATCACTCCCTCTGCTTCTGCATAGGAGGTTCAGCCATTTTCCAGTGCTCTGGCTAGGCCAAAATCTCCTAAACGAGCATCGAAGTTGGAGTCAAGCATGATGTTGCTGGCTTTGAGATCGCGGTGTACCACTTTCTGCTCATACTCATCGTGCAGATAGTGCAGTGCTGAGGCTACCCCGTGAATAATTTTGTTGCAGAGACTCCACCCCAGTGGCTCTCTATTTGGTCCCATGAAGATGTGTGCGTCTAAGCTGCTATTTGGCATGTATTCGTACACGAGTAACAGTTTTCCGTTCTTATGGCACCATCCTGCCAAAATAGAAAACAAAATTCACTTTTGCTAGTACTCAATTACTGTTGATTCGTTGAAATAGGTTCGTAGTTTGTATTTAAAGAAATCTGGAATTCTGAAAATCAGATATCTTATCCAAGTATGATAATGGACATATGCGTGTAAGTTACAATTATGCTAGCATTATGTAATGCAAGAATTTAGTGATAGGAATTCCATACCTAGTAATTTGACTAGATGCTTGTGCCTGGGGCGATTGATGATGGTAAGTTCAGCCAAGAAGTCATACTGGCCTTTGATGCTCTCCCTTGAAAACCACTTGACAGCAATCTCTGTGTTACTCTCCTTAACAAGCACCCATTTGTACACCACACCAAGTCCTCCTTGTCCAAGCTTGTTCTTCTCATCAAAATTATTCGTTGCGTTTTTCAAATCTGTGAATTTGAACTCCCGCGGCATCCCAGGAAGACATTTCAATGCTCCTTCCAGGTTAGCATTCCAAAGTGCTGCAGTTTGTTTCTTGTGGAAATAGTAACCCAAAGCTGCTGTTGTACACACAATTAGCAGCAGCAGGACGGGCAACCCGACTGCCATGTAGGTTTTGATCAATTTTTCATGCTTCTGCTTGTCAGGAAAATGTTGAACCGTCAAATTCCATCTCAACACACTGTTGAGCTGAGAGGAATTCCCTGTGGAAGCGGAGAACCCAAAATATGAACGCTGGTTCACATGATCACTTAGGTTTAAACTTGTTGACAGTATGTGTGAGACAGGTTTGGGAGGAGTCGGACCTTCCCGGTCATCCTGTTCCGCTATGTACACATCAATGACCCTGGTAAGGCCATCGTAATCCAACCAAACATTGTAAAACCTTGTGGTC
Organism: Plantago elongata; assembly: GCA_036897095.1. Classification (NCBI taxonomy): domain Eukaryota; kingdom Viridiplantae; phylum Streptophyta; class Magnoliopsida; order Lamiales; family Plantaginaceae; genus Plantago; species Plantago elongata. The sequence goes on along the minus strand of JAYMSP010000203.1, from coordinate 65,314 downwards.
GGTGGAGAAATCGTGATGTTATGGAGTGTGAGATATTCTGTCTTTATGGATTGGATGCTATTGATGTTGATGCCTACGTGGTTGTCGTCTGGATCAAAGAACTGGCTGTGGCATCAAACTCCACAGACACCAGTTTGTTACTGTCTAGGCCATCTGTCATTGAGCTGGTCAACCCGAGAAACTGACCAAAACTGTTTGGCGGCACCTCTAGATCAGGTGCAATGAGAAAAGCCATGCCCTCACCTGGAAGGTCTTGCAACCTGTAAACATTGATCAGGAAGGAAGTATTGAAAGATGCAACTGCAGCTCCTTCCCAGAGTTTGAAAGGCTTCTTCAGGAGAATTCGCCCTGAAGTGTAAGTCAATGCAAAAGTTGAAGTCGACAAGTAACCAGAGTCTGGAGTCAATTGAAGCCCACCGTTGTCTATAACTGCAGGCCACACAACTTCAAACGCATCAGAACTTGTCAAATCAAAATGTCTGTATTCTGCTGTGAACGTTTTGACCTTCTTGCCTTCCTCGGTAGCAGCAGCTGTAACAAGAACAAAGTAAAAGCAGCAGAATATTAGCATTAGATGTTTTCCCATGTTCAGGTTTTTGCCTGGCTTGATCACTCAGATTTTAAGGATGACCAACATATACATCAAATGTAAGTCAGCTTTCTGAAAGTTCAAAAACAAAATCACATGGAATACACATTATCAACTTGACTAAGTTTCGACTTGAAATTGCTCGGAATTTTCACTCGGGGTCACTGAATATGACAACAATCGATTGCTTTGAAAAATGTGTAATGCCAGAGAAGTTCGTTACATACTTCAGTAAAAAAATAAAAATTGAACCTCAAACTACATGAATAATAGTAACCTTAAGAAGCTAGCAGAGCTCAAAGAATGAACGCTTCAATAGTTTGCATGACTAAAAAGAGTTAGATTCACAAATACATACACATAAAAAACAGTGAGATATAAACTGGTCTACCACAAGACTGTATGCAGGCTTGTATGACCATGTTGTAGTCCGAAAAATGTTAAGACTTTAATACAAATGGGCTCATATCAATACTCCCTTCGACCAGAGACTAGCCTATAAGTAACCGGTTGTTCCAAAATGTCAGATCACATGCCCCAAAAGAATCCTAAGTAATACAAAATCCACAATGGATCAACGATTGGTCTAACCAAAACCCAACAGTTCGTTGCACAATTTAAGAGATAGTGGATCAAATCTCCGGTCTGAGTAGTAATGTTTGCGAAACAAAATCATAAATTTAGCAGACAATGATTTGCAGAATCTGGATCATTTACAGGCCTGAATCAGCCGCATAACATGCTGCACAACAAAATGACTGTTCTGAAGCAACAGCCAGTAAAAAAGGGGCCAGCCCTGTACTCAATAATAGCGCAAACAAGTCGCAACACAGAGATCAACCAGAAATGGGATTTCTGCGAATTAATCAATGGATTAAACATCACTTTACACAAAAATTGAAGTGAAAGGAAGGGAGAAGGATAAAACTAAACATATCTGAAGATCAGCCCAGATTAGAAGGCAATGGAATCAATTAAAAAAATTATAAAAAAAGGTAACCAAAACAGGTCACAGATAAAGAATTAATACCAACACCACATGTACAAAAATTCTTCACACAGTAATTGCACTCAGATCATCCAACACTTGTCTGATGTTAGGCCTTTCATTTACAGGGAGAATGCACTTCAACGAAACCGCAAGCATATCATCCATGGCCTTCGAATGTTCTTCACCACCGGAAATATCCCTGTCAATGCAATCCATCCCTCGCCCTTCCTGATCGCACAGCCGTACCCAATCTGTCAGATCAACTGCTCCAGATTGACCCGAGATTATGTCACCAGCACTTCTTCGGGTTAACAGTTCCATCAAGATCACACCGAATGCATATACGTCCGCTTTCAGTGATGGAACAGGTTTGGCTGCGCCGGCAAGTTCTGGTGCACGATAGCCAAGAGCCCCAAGGTTCAGTATCTGTTCAGCTATGCCAGCTGGGGTCATCAGGCGATGGAGACCATAGTCGGTGATGCGGACAGTATAATCAGAGCCGGCCAATAATATGTTTGTTGGCTTCAGGTTTCCATGAGGGAAAGCTCTATCGTGAAGGAACATCAGACACCGAGCAACATCCACAGCAACTTGTAACCTTTGCGTGAATGATAATAGAGAGTATCTCCTTGGTGTAGTTTCTGCGCAAAACAGAAGCTCATAAGTATATTTTATATATTGACTCTATGAAATGGCCACGATAGTTCAAGACACTGTGATTAACTTGGAATAAAATCAGTTTCTGAAACTACCTATACACTTGTGATAAAAAAATACATGGATTATAACTTGAGCCAGTATGAAAAGTCAGGCCCGCGCAAACAGCAATTTAAGACTTACAAAATATGCAAAAAAAGACAATGGCTGCAATATATATATGTTTTCTGAAGATACACCAACAAAACAGTCTAGTTAGGGCAAATAACAATAAAAATATCCTACTATGACTGGTAATGCTCCTTCCATGCAACTTCTGAAACTGAATGGTACTACTGACTCGAAACCATTTAGATCCCAATTTTCAAAGGATCCTATTCATGCCTACATGACAAGTCTGATACGGTACACATGAATTTAATGCTCAGGTAAGTGAAGGATGGAGATGGAGCAGTTGTCAAGTTCTCACTAGGTAAAATTTGCACTTGACAACTGCCTGAAATTTCCACAATATTACTAGATTAGTACTCAAGAATTCCAGAAAAGTCTTTATCAATTCCATTTATCTAGTTAATGGTGGGCAAATTGACATGTAGAATAGATCTGGACTAGATGAGCATCTTAAGAGTAGTTTTAAATTGAGAACGACTTTTGTTATATTGACAGCAATCACGTTTATATTAGAAAATATTGAAAGAATCTATAATCAAGCTTCCCTAATATAAACACGATCTGCTCTCTTTTATAACAGAAGTTCCTCTCGATTTAACACCACCCGCAACTAAAAGTCAAAAGTCTCTTCTTGAAATGAATGCCAAAACAGCATGCATCTTGCACAAGGAAAGGAAGATCTCAACAGGTAGTAAGGTAAAATCATAAATAACAAGAAATGATCCACCAAAGCAGTAATATCACAATGTGTAGATACCAAATAAGAAATCGCATTGTCCTTACCGTAAAGATGCAAAGCCAAGCTATCCCCCACAATGTAATCAGCTAAAACAAGCCGCTCTTGTTCTCTGGGTCCCCAATAATAAGCCCTTAAACTAACAAGATTTGGATGCCTTACTGATCCAATCTTTTTTACTTCCTTCGCAAATTCTTTCTTGTTTTTAACCAAGCCAACCCTCAACCACTTCACAGTAAGCATGTGCCCATTATCAATAGTCGCTTTGTACAACGTGCCATGGCTGCTTCGGCCAAGTACTTCTGCTGGAGCACGAGACAGTTCCTCAGCTGTGAATACCAGAGAGGTATCCAGGAAGAAAAGTTCACCTGCCAATCTATCTGGTGAATATACATCCATAGTAACAGGCCGTTCCATTGTCTCAACAAAACGAGGTGAGGAAACAATTGGTGACTCAGGTGAGGATTTTCGTCCTGAAGTTGTCGGAACATTATCTTGTGGTTTCGGAATCATTCGCTTGGGCACTGCATGTTCAGCAATTTCAGTACCAGATTCAATTTGCCCAGACATTGACCTTGAATTTGCAGTCAATAGATGATCGTTAGAAAAACTTAATGAAGTTGGCGCAGGCTCCGTACCACCATGGAGTCTGAATAGTGATCGGCGATTAAATCTTCCTTCTTTGGCCTCTCTGCCAGCTGTCTGTCCATTCCGGGCATGGAAATCATGAAAGCGAGCCCGGTGATAAGCTAATAGGACAAAGGTGACCATCAAAGCAGCTCCTACACATGCAACAATAATGGCTACTCTGATACTAGATTTTGAGTGCCGGCTTCCACTACCACCAGGAACATTAGTGCTAGGAATACTACGGCCTGACGATTGGAGGTTGTTCCCAGAAAATGATGAATCCGGGAATTTTCTCAAGTTGGAGGGGATATTCCCTGATAACTCATTGTCAGAGACGTCGAAGAACATAAGGCTCGATGGTAACTCATCCGGAAGATTTCCGGTGAAGTTGTTGTGGGATAGGTTAAGATACTCAAGGGCACCCAGTTTGCTCAATTCGCTTGGCAGGTGCCCAGACAAATTATTGGAAGCAAGATTTATCAACTTAAGCCTCCCCCAGTTACCTATATTGGAAGGTAATCCACCTGTCAAGAAATTATCTGAAAGATCTAAAGACTCCATTGGTGGACTAGAAGGTAGGACCAACATTTCATTTGTGCGAGCGCCTTCAAAAGGAATCGGTCCACTGAAATGATTGCCTGACAGATTCAAGCTTGTTAACGTAAATGAAGTAAAGAAGCTTGGTGGAATCAGACCATCAAACTTGTTTAAGCTGACATCAAGAATCATGAGTTTTGGATAGGAGCCGGACGTCAAAGGCAATGTGCCTTCGATGGAATTATTTCTAATATTTAGAGAAGTCAAACTCTGGAATTGCGTCAAATTGGGTATGCTTCCAGTCAAGCTGTTGGAACTCAAATCCAGAACTTCTAAATCACCACTCCAATTTGCAAGAACAGAAATGTCATCTGATAAAGAATTTCTGCTGAGATCAACAATCCGACAATTTCCTAAAGATGGGGGCAAGTGGCCAGATATTGAATTCGATGAAAGATTCAGAGTACTCAAGGTTGTCGAGTTGATTTCAGGAATAGAACCTGAAACAGAAATAATTAATTCAGAAAAATATTGACACGCCACTTAGGAAAGAAGATAAATAACTAGGACAAGCAAACATAACTGAAGAATTGAAAATTAGATAACAATTACACTATGTGCAGATTAAATTTTCCAGATAATGTGTGGGGTACGTAAACAGAAATAATGAATGGGTACATATATAGAAAAAACATTAAGATCCCACTTCAGGTTCCATAGTCTACAAGATTCGTAAAATGTCAAGGCATTATGTGGATATAAACATTTTAATAACAATGTTTCAATTACGTAAATAGTAGAAACTTTATGATCAAAGGAATTCCAATTCAGACTCCATGGTCTAGAATCATAAAATATCAAGCCATGTGGCTATCAGCCTATTAATAAAATATTAAGTGTATGTCATTAAAACGTATAGTGAAGCCAAATATAATAGTTCAACAATTTTACTCATCATAAATACAATTGACATTAACACATACTAACACACTTAGTTTATGGTAATTGCGTTGTTGTCGTCTACTAGCTGCTAATGGAAACAGCATATAAACACAAACTCCACACAAGACTTTAGGAAATCATATAACTGTCAAGGGGGTTCTAAGTGTAAGCTGTTGGAAGATAATCCCCAAAAAAAATACAAACTTATTCAGCAAAAGCATTACATGTCAAGGTTCATTTCTAAGACACTTTTGTAGTTGCATACAGTGGTGTTTGGCTATTTCCATGATACAGCATTGTTATAATTGTGGTGCAAGCTGTGTCTTAGACCCTTCTCAATGAAAATATGCCAGACACACTAAGGTTCCTTTCAGTATCATTGCGGACAACTAAAACAACATGTATTTAATTTTTTGGTCTCCTATACCACTTTTTGTTTTTCAAAAATTTCACGCCACTCGTGGTTTGTATGAATGAAACAACTTCTACTGACAAAGACTTCCAAAGTGAAGTTTTAGAATCTTAATCTCCCACAAGATACACTTTCCAATGTGAGCACTCAAGCATCTAGATCGGTAACGAATACCTTTCATTGCTTTTAGCAACATAAATACAACAACCAAACTTCCGCCTTACCGCCCAAAATTAAGCAAACAACCCAATGCACGTGTCGATGCATAACTACGTAACACTAATACAGTAATACAAATGCATATAATTCTAAATAGATGAGCATACAATTTACAGCTACCAACCACATTTATCAAATAGAACACAGGAAATAATGGGCATGCTCACATAACAACTAATCAATAATTTCTCAATAAACTCGATTAAAACAAAAATGTACAGGGTGAAAGAACCGAATCTCACCGGAGAAACCATTCCCATTGAGATCCAACTCCTGCAATGCTGCTCCACCCTGCAATAGCCCCTCCGGCAAGGGCCCGAATAGCTGATTACCCCCAAGCCTGAGCACCTGAAGATTAGGCAATTGATCGAACTCCGGCAGCTCACCTGAAATCCCATTCCCACTCAAATCCAAGACCCTGAGATTCCTAAACAACTCCATTGCATCAGACCCCCACAACCCTCCCCCTATATGATTTCCACTCAAATTAACATACTGCACAGTATTAGCCAAACTAGACACATTCTCCACACTCAATTCCAACGACCCGAAAAACCCGTTACCGCTCAAATCCAAGTGCTCCACATTCCTGAGCTGCGGAATCAGCGCTCCCACATCCCCCTGGAGCTGATTCGAATGCAAATCCAGCACCTTAACCTGCTGCAACTTCCCAATTCCATCCGGAAACCACCCGGTAAAGTTATTATTCGACAAATTAACATAATGTAGCGCCCAAAGCTCGGTCAATCTCTCCGGAATCGGCCCGTAAAACTGGTTCCCGGAGAGATCGAGCCACTGGAGCGTCGTCATTACTCCCATAGACGGCACTAGCCTCCCGGACAAGCCGTTTCCAACCAATGACAGATTCCTCAGACTCTTCAAACCAATGAGCGTACTAAACTTGAGGTCACCGGAAAGTTCGAGGTGGTCAAGCAAAATTGAAACGACCGAATCCGCCTCACAAACGACTCCGTGAAACCCCGAAGGACACGCGGAGGTGTTGGAAGGCGTCTCCCAGGTGGAGAAGACCTTGGAAGACGGGTCAGATTTGATACCTTTTCGAAACTCCAGAAGTGATCGTACTTCCTCCTCCGAAGCTGCGGAAACATGGTGGTGGAGGAGGAGGAGTATAAGGAGAGTGATACTCATTTGGTGGTGTGGAAGTGGTGGGGAAAAGGTGGAAATGGTGAGGTTAAGGGTGGAGCATTGGTGGAAATGGAATTAGGGTTTTTTTTAATTAGAGGAAATGGAGAAGATGAGCTGGTTTTGGGTGTAAGAAGATGAACTGTGAAGAAGAGTAGACTACTAGGTACTGAGTTTCTACTCTTCCTTTCTCTCTCTAGGTGCAAGGTGTGTGAGTGTGTGTAAGAGAGAGAGAGAGAGAGAGATAGTAGCTTACTTACTGAGAGAGAATAGTAGTAGGCTTTTTATATTGGGTGAAATGAGTTGTAAAAGAGGTGGAGATAATATGAAAGATGGGGCCTACTTGTTTTTTTCTTTTTTCCTGGTGAAAATTACGTGTGTGAGGGTGTTTTTCTTTGTGTTAATTTGTGAATCCGCACTCGAGATTATGATGTTTATTGACTGCTTGTTTCCTTAACTTCTTCTGGTCAGACTTGATTCAGGATATTTTTATGTCTCTTGGTAGGAGTTTGTAGTCATTTTATTTCTTTTAGATTTTCCGATTGTGAAATCTACCAATTTCTTTTATCAAATGAAAAATAGTGAGTCTTTATCTATATTAATTAAGGGTGTTACTTGAAAGTTTTCATAGTGTGTTCCAATTTGGATATGTGTTACTTGAAAAGTTACGGATGTTAAATTTACTTCGACAGATCCGATCATGTGTTTATTTTCTTTCCGTAAATGATTATTTTGATCACGACTTTTATTTCGTTCCTTCATTTAAATATTTAGTATAGTTCGAACTTTTGAGTTAAAGATTTTTTTATTCCGATTTATATGTTTAATAAATGAAGCATTTTAGGGAGTCTTGTTAATTATGATTGTTTATTTTCGAGATAGATTGATATGATATATTATTAATAGAGCCAGGAAGATCACACGTGCAAAAATGGTAAAATGTAGTTGAAAGTTTAATACTAAGGCTATGTTTTATTTAACTTAAAATCACTTTAGTTCAGTTCAATTCAATTAAATTCAATTCTGTTTAGTTCAATTCAGCTCGGCGTAGTTATAGTTTATACTTTACTTTAAGTTCAATTTAGTTCAATTAAGCTCGACGTAGTCATAGTTTATATTTTACTCTAGTTCAATTCAGTTCGGCGTGGTTATAATTTATACCTTACTTTAGTTTAGTTCACTTCAATTCAGCTCGGTGTAGTTATAGTTTATACCTTACTTCATTTCAGTTTCAGTTTAGTACATTTCAATTTAAGAGCACATAACCTAACTTTGTAGTTGGATGTTATGTCACCTGACGGGTTACAGCTGTTGAATTTACTTCGTCAAATTTGATCATGTGTGTTTTATTTCCGAAAATATTAATTCTGATCTGACTTTGATTATTTTCCTTAATTTGAGTTAGACAAAGTTCGAACTTTTCAGGAAGACCACGCATAAAGTTAGGAGATTGCACAAACATCCACAAACGATAAAAATGTTATATTGCTTACGTATAGTATTGAAAAAACTAAGAAGATTCGTTAGCAACGGTAAATATTCAAACCATGGACATAAAATCTAGCATGCTTAAATAAGCATGTTCATGTAACATCATCAAACACGGTTGTTACTTTGATATACATATTGTATATTCGTGTTGATCGGATAAGCAACTGAACAATATGTCAAAAAGGCGCATTTATCACGAACATTTCATGTTCGATGATTCCACATAACATAACTAAAAACAAGCAGCAACAACAATAAAGAAAATCACATAGCCCTTTTTATTTTAGAAAGTCTCATCACTCTTTAACATCGTATCTCTCTTATTTTTCATAGTTTTTCTTTTTAATATCATTTGTATCTCTATTGACAAATTAATAATTTCTATCTCTATTGACAAATTAACAAATTATTGACCGTATGAAGTATTTATAATTTAAATCATTATTTAATATTCATATATAGTATATGTAGGTCCCTTTTATAAATGTGGTTTAAAATTATTCTCTTTACCATTATTTAAATGTGCAATTAATGACTAGCTGATCAGTAGTCACTCATGTTTGGAGAGAACATAGACATGTAGAGTCGGTCACTTGCTGTTGGTAAATTTACAATGGTATCGTCCAACTATCATACAGTACTCTTAATTTTGCCAATTTTATATCGACCGATCGGGCACCAAAAGTAAAGGAAAAACCAATGTGGCTAGCACATGTGTTTTAGTTTTACATTCACTTTTGGTATGACATAAAAGAGTCGGGAATGTATGTCATTGTAGTATACCCATATTGGCCAATGCTATTGCTCAGTACAGAAGGTGGCGGGTCTGGCAATGAATCACTCTAAATTACTCTTTTTTTCAAATTTTCCTTATGACACGAGTAGATAACCGATTGATTCGTATAGAATTAAAAATTTTAATTAAGTAAAAATTTAAGTATTTTTAACTCAATTATCAGAATTTTAATTATTGGCCACACGCGCGTCCTTTAATGATCTGGTATATTATTTTTGGAATCAATGTGTCATACGCTGAAACTCGACTTGGACACCCCGTTTGGGCCGCATATTCATGAACCAAATACCATCTTTGTGTGGGCCGAAAAATGGTGGTCAATAGGGTTGAGCCCAAAAACAGCTGCTATGCGACATGTACTGTCTGTCCATGACTAGAAACAACGGTGAAAAGAAAATGAAATGGAAACAAATGAATGGGGAGTAGTGATGAAATTATTGAGATCAAACATACAATTACAAAACACTAAGCTACAAAGCATAGTGGAGCAGTATTATAATGAAGATTCATATTCATTACATAGTCTCTCTCTCCAGTGTGTCACATTCTGGGTTAAAACAGAATTTAAAACTGGGAAAGACACAAAGAAGCCAACCCTCTTGTGTTGGTGATTGAGCTTTATGTTTTGTAATCAGCAGACAGACAGCTCAGTCAAATGGAGTTGAAAAACATGATCATATAGTAGTTCAAAACCACATCTTATATTAACTGAGTTTATACAGCTTGGTACTAATCTTACACTGTTCTTCTTCTTACAAGAAAAATGAGATATTCTGTTCTGTTACTTATTCTGCTAATACTTCTCATTTCTGCAATCACTAAAGGAGGGTCATCTAGTCCACTCACAACCAATGGAATGGCATTAAATGCTGGCAAATCAGCTCCTAATTTGGTAAGCAACATCTACACTTAATAAGTACCTACATTTTCTTTTTAGCTCCAAGTAGATCATAGAGCGACATGAATTAGTCAAGAAAATTGACATAAATTAAAACGTTTTACTCGTAACAAGCTGTAAAACTGGTTTGGAATGAAATGCATGATGTATAATGTTCGTTTCACGCAGGGGGCGAAAAGCAAGTGTGAGCATGATGTTGAGTGCAAAAAGGATCGTGAAGGCTCAGAAGAAAGTACTGTTCTGGAGAATGAAGATTACATCTATACTCAGTCGTCTCTACCATGATTAAACACAGTTTTAATGTGTCTGTAGATTTTGTGTAATTTGAACGGTAATATTAACGTGACCTTGATTAAATAATTAAGTGAGATAACGTTGAACTTCATGCTCGTATGTGAAAGTTTTGGATTCCAAGTGACAACAACACGAGAAGTTTTAGAGAGCTAACTGCTAAGGATACCCTGTTATTCTCGTTTCAGATAATGAAAGACTAATCGAACTGGCAATATATGAGATCACGTTTAATGAACTTGTAAGAGTGTGAAACTGATAAAAAATCGCACTATTTGGTATAGTAAGATGAAGTGGAACAGATGTGCAAAGGAAACTAAAACTAAAAGGGAAAGGTTTATTTGTGTGGTAACCACATATATATTGGTAGAATTATAAATAAATTTAACCCGAATTAGCATAGAGACCCTCTAGAGTTAAAAAAAACTAGTAAATGATGTTAGTTGATCAAAGGTCAATGAAAGTCTACATGTGGTGCATAGGCCTCGAGGCAGGGTGGAAGAATTACAATAAATTTTGAGTGTTACACGTCGTAAAAAGTTAAAAGTGTAAACCGACTCGAGTTGAATTTGCTGAAACTATTTATACTAGTATTTGGCGAGTTCGGAACTTGCACATTTTGGAGGACGCAGATTTAGTTTCCATGTTAGGAGGATAGTATAATATTGTATTATGCGAGATAGGATTCATTTTCATTCTAGACTAAGTTATGTTTTATGCTTGGAGTTCATTTGCAATATGCTAGATTTTGTTAATTTTCTTGCCTTTTGGGTATTCTGGATTCTTTGTAATCTTTTAATCCGTTTTGACTTAATTATAATGAAATTTATATTCTGCTTCAAAATTTTTAATTTTACAAGAACACTTATGATTATTACGTCATAAATATGTTTCCCCCGACTTCTTACAACTTTTTACAAACGTAAAATTTCAATTGGTTGACTTTGATTTCTAATGGTTGTATTAAATTGTACGGAAAAAGTTAACGGGAGCGGATCGATGTAAATTCAGACTAGGTTTATTTGTAATTTCATTTTTATGTTGGGGGTTTCGACTTAAATAAGCCAAACTGAAAGTCCAGTTTAGCTAAATGAAGGACATTTTGGCGGACATTGTCTTGGGTATGCTGGGCCAGGCTTATGCCCAATTATTCATAAGGGTCATTGCAAGATGGTCCTGTTTAACTCTGTTTTGGACTATCTTGTTATGTTTTGTAATTGTGTATATCAGTATATGGGCCTACCAGGATGCATGCATGAAAATATGAATATGATTAAACTCAGCTTAAACCTTGATCAATTTACAATTTAACGTTCGTAAAAGTTCATAATGCGAAATGCGTCAGAATTAGAACCTTACAAATCATTATTAAAAGTTGATGACAATACAATGAATGTCGTACTTGTACATGATTAATTAAAAGATTATTAGTTATTTTTCATTATAACATACACCTAAATTAACCCGTTAATCTAAAATTCTGCTGCTACTATTAACTATTAAGTGTTGTTACACAATGATTTTGAAAGAAGCTAGTGAGTTGGGAGGCATAAGATGGTGCAGATAAGGTGAGGCAGAGGAATAAAACTGAAGTGGTAAGAAGGAAGTGAAGAGTTCGATCCATAATAAAATTATAAGGTGGTCTAAAATTAAAGAAGTGTTGGTATATGAATTGTAATTTAATCGTAAAAAAGAGAAAGCTAATATCTTCACTTTATTTCATTTCCCTACCAAGAATTAATCATATCCCTTGTTGAAAGAAAGGTCAAAAGGAGATCCCACTCTGCAGTCGATCGACTCATTTTAATAGTCATTTACAATGTAGATGACTAATAATTGACTACACGTGTTGTTTCTCTTCTAGGCTATTTGGATAATAAATTTAGGCACATTTTGTTATTTCATCCTAGCTACTTTCTTTATACTATTTGATTGCTCTTATTTTTATGTCCCATCTTCAATAATGTATACCATGCATGCATGCAACACATAGATTAGACATTGGGTGCTTAATGCGTTCGAGAGTTGGACTGTACTTATGCTTACTAGACTTAATATTGATTAAATCGATCCTAACACGTACAATTGTAGAAGTTCATATTGATGAAAGCATGGTCATGAAAATCTGTGTTTTGTATGAACTACGGGTGTATTTCGAACCGAACATGTTTTACTTTTTATATAAAATTGAGAGAAATGTGAATATATTTAATAGTTTGAGATAAGGTCTTAAAGAAAGCTAAATTAAAGAATAAGTGAGATAATGTAAAAAAAATTAAATAAATAAAGGACTCTATAACTAGGTGCAAAATTCCAAACAACACCCGCATATTGCCTTACTTGTAGATGCATTCTCATGTACATTGCAACTACATACATCGGTTTACGAGTCTAATTTTAATTGACTAGTGATTGATCATTTTTCCAAAAAACACAATTACATATTAGCGCAAGCATATGTGTCTGTATATATACATGCACTTTTATCTCAACGTGCTTATATGTTATGGGACCGACTATTACACTTTCATTATATACATTCTATCCCAATAATTTTTCTGAGAATACTAATTTTGAAATGGACCAATTGTGGATTTGTAATGCCACGAGGCCCAATCGCAAGAATTCTCATTAACATATGTGTTGGTTGAGGCCAACGGAACAATAAAAGTAACTAGACACCAATTGGATGATGATGATCATCATAATTAAGTATTAAAAAATAAAATAAAGTATTTGTGACCTTAGGAGCATATTAAAAACGAAGTTTTCGCAGAGAATATATGTCACCATGGTCAGTCTAGTTGCATGGATTATGAAACTGAGCCTCTAGCTAACCTTGGCATCTTTGTATTTAAAGTTTAAATATCTCTCATCTGCAAAATTAGTGGGGAAAGTGCGCATTTGCAAAGCATACGCTATAATAACCTAAATATCTGGAAGTCATAAACGTTCGCCACTCTTCAATTAAAAATGCAGTTCTCTACACTTCCTAGGTCGCTGATCAGTCGGCGTGAGATCCCATCTCATTTTAAAGTTCAAACTTATAAAGTGATGTGAACTTTAGTAATTTATATTAGTACTCTAAGATTTTAAACTCAATTCAAAAACCACATCGGAGTTATTGAAACTGGATTTGATAACATTAACTGCTCTCATGTAATTTTCAATCTTGACATGTCTGAACTCAGACCATAACCTTTCTCAATCATCCGGCATAAAAGCTAAGATTTGCTAATAAAGACAGGATACCAAGTCTTTTAGCGCTCAAATTGACTTTGTTTCAATTGCATCTGCGGGCCTGAAATTGATACTACAACACTTGACTTATCTCGTGAGATTCACATACCGTTCGATCCGATTCATGTAAAGCTTATACCTACAAGTACTGCATTGCAATATAAAGAAAAAGCCGTCTATTCATCATCCACATAAAGCAAAAATAATCGACAACTTTTCCCTATACCACTAAAATCTTAATCAAATTATTAACGTCTTTGCTTTATATAATTTGCTTTGCTTTCTTTGTTTATAAAAGCCGGCAATTAGGCGATTGCGAGTCATGATCAGTTACTAGTACTTCTAGTGTGATACGAGTTTAGAGAGATTACGCACGCAATCACTAAGACAGAAAAAATGGCAAGCTCAATCAGTGTGGTTTTCAACAAAATGAAGCCTTATTTGGCCATGGTGGCTCTACAATTTGGCTATGCCGGGATGTTCGTAATCACGCTTGTTTCACTGAATCACGGGTTCAGTCATTGGATTTTAGTCGTGTACCGCCATGCTATCGCGGCTGCAATTTTTCTACCGTTCGCCTATTTCCTTGAGAAGTAACTTTCCGAACTTACTTGAGCTAGCTAGGAGTATATATAGTTCATGTATGCTTTAATGATCTTGTTTGCAAATACTGCAGGAGAACGAGGCCTAAGATGACAAAATCAGTAATTTTCAAAGCGATGCTACTAGCTTTTTTAGAGTAATATTCCTTTGATCTTTTAACCTCAGCAACTTAGATTACTTCATAATTACTATAGTTAACATGATCATCATGATTGTACCTATTGGCTTGAAAAAAATAAAATTAATGGCAAGAATATGCTTGGTTATAAGTTATATATGGTTATTTTCAATCGAACTTGTCCCGTTTAGAATTAGCCTTTTAATTCATGGATCCGCCTCCGTGCCCTGCTAATGACGGAATCCAAACAATGAATTAGGCCTGTGCTGGACCAGAATTTGTACTATGTAGGAATGCAATATACTTCAGCAACATTTGGTGCAGCTATCGGTAATGTCATACCTGCCTTCACCTTCCTATTAGCAGTCATTTGCAGGTATATATATAACCTTTTTTCATTCATAATCATATATATGTTGATTCTTTGTCAGAAATTGATTAAGTGATGAAACTGATAGGGTGGAGAGAGTCAATCTTAAGAAGTCACATAGTTTGGCTAAGGTGATCGGAACACTGATAACATTGTCAGGGGCACTGCTCATGACATTGTACCATGGCCCCGTTGTCGACATTTTGTTCCATCTCCACAGAACCAGCCACCACAAAGCTGCGGAAACTGCTGCCTCCCATCATAATAATTGGGTCACCGGGACTATTATGTTGTTAAGTTGCAGTGTTGGCTATGCGATTTTCTTTGTGTTGCAGGTATGTGATGTTCCTGTGCTAACACTCATTCTCTGGTTATGCACGATTTGAATTAGTCGTAAAGTCTGTTTCTGTTGATTTGTTTTGCAGAATAATACGTTGAAGGAGTACCCTGCAGAATTGTCTCTGACATCTTTAATCTGTTTATTCGGATTCATCGAAGGTACAGCTGTGGCTGCTGTAATGGAACATGATATGAGTGCTTGGGCTATAGGATTTGATTCTAGGCTTCTAGCTGCTGCCTACTCTGTGAGTATACTATTTGAAAAGACCGAAGACTTAAAAGATATCAGGGGAGTGTCTGAGGCGTACATAGACTGGTACTAATGGCCTCGCTATATATATATGCAGGGCATTGTTTGCTCGGGAGTTGCATATTATGTGCAAGGAATTGTGAACAGGTCGCGAGGTCCAGTGTTTGTGACCGCATTTACTCCACTCAGCATGATTATTACTGCTGTTTTGGGAGCTATTGTTTTGGCGGAACAGGTTCACCTTGGAAGGTATATGTTTCTTCCTTAACAGTACATGCTGTAGTCTTATCAGGGATTTAGAACACATTTAGTTTCTCAAATATCACATTTGGACTAATCTATGCTAAATCAAATGAATTCCCAGCTTGATTGGAGCAATTATTATAGTTTTGGGTCTTTACTCGGTAATATGGGGTAAGAACAAAGAGACGTCAGCTGCAAAGAGGCTAATATATGACCAGAACAAGGCAGCTGAGATGCTTGACAAGGAAACATCAAATGCTGTAGAAACATGCAGGGTTGAAATTGCTGTGAAACCGAAGATTCAGGAGACTGTACAACTGGTAGAGCCATGAAAAACCATGCCTGATTAGCCCGACCTTAACGCCTGGAACCAGTTTGTTTTGCATATATCTAATGTGTTTGAAGCTGTAATATGATCTTTGCTGAAATGCAAGTTGAAATATGTTTAGTATGTGTTATCTACAGTTTTCAGTTACTTCATGATTTTGGTTATTAATTCTGCTAAACAACTGATGTATATAAAAGCCAAATTGTATAACAATGTAGCTTATCAATACTAGTATTAATTTCACTAGTAGTTCCATTTCAATTTGATGAACTGCAGTTTATAAATAAAAAGACAGTTTGTAATTTAAAATTCTACTCTAACAATGAGCTTGAACACACAGTTGAATCATGCAGCTATTTTTTGGCCTTGGTTTCTTTAAGACCGTTCATGAACGGAAAGCTTGATAATCCGTATCACGGATTGGTCATTGAGATAGTCATTGAGACCAAGGTCTCAACACTTGATATCATAGTTAATATGATTTGTAACCATAGATGGGAATAAAGGACCACAACCCGTAGAATAGGAGAACATACCATTGACCCGAATAAAACCTAGAAGGAACCTCAGGTATAAATATTTGGAACCCTAGTTGTATTTTCATAGTTGATATTGAATGAGGTCAATTTACTGCTGAAAAGCATGAACCCATCGTCGAAAAGCGAGACGACCTTGCAAGAACCTCTCTATCTTGTAAGAGATTCCTTCCCCTCTTCTCTAAACCGTGTCAAGACATCCTTGGAGGCCATTCTCATGAACGGAAAGCTTGGTAATTCGTACCACGGATTACTCATTAAGACCAGGGTCTCAAAACTTGGTATCAGAGGCAGATTGGGACACAATGAACTGGTAGAGCAGGATTGTTATGATAAGTTGTCAGTAGTCAAGTGTACAACACTGGATAAGAGATATAGCTCTATACTTCGTGCAATGATTGGGTATGAATGGAGGAATCGCATCACCAATACTACAAAAATCTGCGACTCTAGCGACGGCGTTACCCATCGCTAGAGTCGTAACAATTCATCGCTAAACCGCCTAGCGACGGATAACAACGCTTGTTGTGAAAACGAGTTATTAAAGACCTAACAATGGATAGATTTATCCATCGTTAGGTCTAACAACGGATAAATATTTACCCGTCGTTAGATGGCGTTGACCATCTAACGACGGATAAATATTATCCGTCGTTATACATAGGTCATGCCTAAAGTTTAACGATGGATAATTATATCCATCGTTAAACTCTAACGACGGATAATCATTATCCGCCGTTAGCACGGATTAGGACAAAACGTCCTAATTCGTGGATTTAGCGACGAATTTTGTGTTATCCGTTGCTAAAATGCAATAGATTTTTATTATTTTTTATTTCATGAATACCTAATTCGATCGTATTTAACATGCTTGTCATCCAATACAATTGTAATGAAGAAAGAACGTTGATTGCATGAAAAGTTCATAAATTAATTAGAAATCGGAATATAGTAAAAATATCCGTACACAAGTAAGTATCCTAATATTATCGAGTTGAATTCATAGAAACAGTAGTATTCGGATAATAAAAGTTAGAACTAAGAAGAAGGAGGAGGAGCATCATCCGGATTACGCCCTTGGCTCAGGATGGACATCTTTGCCATCCCTCGATCGACACGGGCCTGGTGAGTCTCAACTGTACTCTTCAGAGTATCAATCTTGTTCTGGAGAGGAGTCACAATGTTATTGACCTCGATCTGTGTGCAATAACGACCGGTAGATCGTGATGCAGGGACTGACCAATGGAATAGCTGGCTGCAACATCTACTCCTCGACTACCCACACCATAAACTCGATTCCTCTCGTCTGGTGGGTTGACCTCTAAGAAGATTTTGTCCTGCTCTTCAATAGTCAACTCTTGATCGGTCTCCATCCTCTGTGTGATACTCCTCTCCACCTCAGTCTGCAATATTAATCAAGTGCATATATAAGTTCAACTAGTTATCAAATTCTTAGAACTAAATCTGCTCTGCTCTCTGGTCCACCCAAATGTCATTCTTCGACTTCCCCTTTCTCAATTGCTGAAGGAGTGTAACTGACTGGTTAGCCAGTTGCTGAACAATATTCAAAATGCATAATGATTAGTGAATGAGTTTGACTAACGTAAATGCAAACAAATATTTGAAATAGACGCATAAATATGGAAAAATTCATGTAATAACTCATAAGGAAACTTACCGAAATATCACAACATCTGTGACATGAACTCGTGACCCATAATGTTGCCTGGCAATCCCCTTACCATCACACGGCTCGCTCAGCCAGTTCTGCTAGTTCTTCTTTTATTTAATTACTTCAATTATCTCTTTTAATTAAGTTAATTTGGTTTGTAACCATAAATAGGAATAAAGGACCACGACGCGTAGAATAGGAGAACATGCCCCTGGCCCGAATAAACCCTAGAAGGAACCTCAGGTATAAATACATGGAACCCTAGTTTTATTTTCATAGTTGATATTGAATGAAGTCATTTTACTGCTGAAAAGCATGAACTCACCGTTGAAAAGCAAGACTAGAACCTCTCTATCTTGTAAGAGATTCCTTCCCCTCTTCTCTAAACCGTGTGAAGACATCCTTGAAGACCGTTCTCATGAACGGAAAACTTAATAATCCGTACCACGGATTACCCATTGAGACCAGGGTCTCAACAGTTTCGGACTTGACTTTAGCACCATTAACACACACAATCATGTGAAGAAAGATCATGAAATGCAAAATAGGCATGATCAAGTTCGTTCACATCCCGAAAAATCAGTTGTAGAAAACTTTTTGCTGTAGGCGCCTCGAATACAAATGCAATCCTGAATCTTCCAGCATTGCAGAAATAACACAGTGCCCTGGTAAACATGCTGTCTGGAACCATGTGGAAAATAACAATCTTTTTCCCTTCTGATAATAGAGCTTCTACATATATGAATATGATACTGTCCGCGAGACTTACCCCTTTAATAAAATTTGTAGTTCTTAGCAACATCAATCTTCCCTAAACGTTGAAAATGGAAATATAGTCAATGAAATCATGTAAAAGTGACAACCAAAAGATCAGTAAACATGCAAAGGATATAGTCAATGAAATAATGTGAAAGTGCCAGACAAAAGATCTGTTAACATGCAAAGGAGAACATAAGCCATGAAACTTAGATGCCTTTCGTATGGGAATCGA
The DNA here is from genome assembly GCA_036897095.1 of Plantago elongata. Classification (NCBI taxonomy): domain Eukaryota; kingdom Viridiplantae; phylum Streptophyta; class Magnoliopsida; order Lamiales; family Plantaginaceae; genus Plantago; species Plantago elongata. The sequence goes on along the minus strand of JAYMSP010000203.1, from coordinate 46,121 downwards.
TCATGTTCTGAATGGAGTGAGAGAAACAACTAAATCAACTTAGATAAATACAGAAGATCATGTGTTTTATTTATATTTTGCATGGATCCTTACTGTTAAGATTCACTATCGCATCTTGAAATCCTGATTGGCTTGAAATTCAGGAGCGGAATAATTACGACTCCATCCAAGGAAAATGGCAGTTCAGTTGGCCGATAAAAGCATATGTGGGCTCTTTGCGTGCTGAAGAAGATGGAGCCTGACATGAAGGAGAAGAGTCTATCTGGATAGCCAAGGAAACTGCCTGAACCAAATTAACCATGTAATGTAGACATTGATTGATTAACATTGGTGCAGGCAAGTCATCCTTGGCTACCAAACAAGACTCTTACCACCATGTCAAACCACACTTCTTCTACCATAATATCACATTTTGATAGTCCTGATTGGCTTGAACTTCTGGGGTGAACGTAAGGCTTAAGCATATTTAAGGAAACTGGCAGTCCGATTCAATAAAGCACATGTGGGCATTATCCTCAAGTTCAGATCGATTGCACGTCTGCATGATGAAGAAGTTGGAGCTGTACATGAAGGAGAAGAGTCTATCTGAATAGCCAAGGAGACTGCCTGAAACCAAATTAACCGTAAAATGGATACATTGATTGATCAAAAATGGAGCAGGCAAGTCATCCTTGGCTAGCAAACAAGACTCTTACCACCATGTTAAGCCTCACTTCCCCTAATATAATATCGTAGATTGATAGTCCTGATTGGCTGGACATTCAGGAGTGGACTTAAGATTAAACCATCTTATAGAAAATGCTAGTTTGATTTGAGGACATTATTCTCAAGCATAGATCTGTGGTGTTTACATGATGAAGAAGAGGGAGCTTGACATGAAGGAGAAGAGTCTATCTGGATAGCCAAGGAGACTGCCTGAAACCAAATTAACCGTAAAATGGATACATTGATTGATCAAGAATGGAGCAGGCAAGTCATCCTTGGCTACCAAACAAGACTCTTACCACCATGTCAAGCCACACTTCTAACACAAACACAAGAACTATACATACATTACATATAGGAAGGTACATTTTGGTAATGTTAAAAGCACGAGGCCTGGCATGAGAGGTAAGAGCACGTCGGATTAGCCAAGGAGACTGCCTGAATCGCAAACACCAAACGAGCTGGCAACGCCACCAGGCTCATTTAGCATATTGCTGCAGGCAAGTCATCCTTGCTATCAAACCTACTCTTATCTTCATGCAAGAACACCTCTTGAATGCTTGCATGTTTGTTAGTTGGTTGCCTATTGTAATGAATGAAGCACTCTATTTATAGATAGGGCTAAGGATGATGGTATAATATTCCAAGTGATTACAAAATATTCTTTTAAATGTATTGATTGCAATATGGAACTATTCTTACATTCTTTTATTTTTTCCTCCATACTCTATCATCATTCTTGCTATTTTAGGCATCCTCATCATGTTCTGCATTATTTCTTGGCCCATACTTAGAATAAGTTTCCTTGATACAAGGAAACCTTCCAATTCCTCTCTATCCAAATTAACTACTATAAACTAATCAAATCTATCAGAGAAATTCACAACTCCTCTGTATCCAAATCAACAATGCCCAAATGTTCATGGAGTATAATTGATTAAGGATCATTAAACATATTATACTAATGTGTAATATATTGCTATTTTTACAAATTAGCTAAGTTTAACTTTGAGTTTTGAGGACTATGGAGATTTCAAGGCATCTAGATCTTATCTTCCTCTGGTCATGAACCTGCCACAGTGTCGTCTATCAGCTTGTCCCCATTTCATTTGACCTTTCATCTTTTCCAAAGAATATATGCAAGATATATTTTAAGTCATGAAAATATAAATAATAAAATTCAGGAAGGAAAAGATAACATATGCAGATCATCACTCAAGTTCTATTAGGTATGAGACTAATAATGCAGTTCTCCAAAATTCGAACTTGAGACTTTACTTACCGAAATCAAAACATTTCACAAAAACCATGACATGATTAATATTTGTGATTTCCTGTGCATTTCTATGGTTTATCTTTCAATTAAATTAGTTTGGGAACATAGTATTATACAGACAATTGCAGCTAGCTCCAAGGTATAGCATTCAATAGTCACATTATTTTTTGGCCTCTTAACCTACATAATGTTATATATGCCCTTCACAACATGCATATGTCTGCGTTGACATTTGTTTAAAAGAAAAGATAAGAATAAGTTATACATGCATGCATATATATGTGTATGGAATAAGCATAAAATCTCTGTAAAAAGGCATTAGAATTATTGTTAGACATTTGACCTGTGCAGTAATAGTGATCTTATATCTTAGCATCAAATCAATTGCATGGACATGATTTGAGTGAACATCACACATTACCACCTTTCAACTCTTTTGACTGCATGTCCCCATAGGATGTTCTAGTACCACTTGTTTATGAACAAACAAATAAAAGCTCAATTAATCATTTAGAAAAAAAGATTCTTCTATTCCATTATTCCAAAATTTTATCTCTTTCATTTGATTTATGTAAATGTAATGTTGATATCTCAAAAAAAGGTTGGAATACTATCAAGATCTTCATGTGAAAATCATTATCGGATAAAAATTTACTTTTGTAGACTATATGATTGAAAATACTTTTGAGTCTTGAATATAAGCTAAGCCGGTCTATGAATTGATTATAGACCCGATCTATTAAATTTTGACGTTCCTCTATATTTTATTCTGAGTCGTGAACACAAGGTATATGAAGAGCTAACAAACAATAAATCGAATCATCATAAATGACAGTGTCTTGCCCAAAATTTTTGTCAATGTTGAGAATTTTAGGTAAAATCATATCGAGGAGGTAAGCAGCTTGTCAACAAACACTATTGGGGGGCAGAGAACCTTATCAAGTTCTTCGAAAACTTTCAACTGATCACTTTTTCTCAGTTGGGAAGACAATCAAGTGGCCGATCATTTGGTGAAGGAAGCAAGTCAACAAAATTGGGACAACCAAATCCAATAGATGTTTTATTCTCTAGATATGTGGTAGTACTCCAGTTCACATCTATAATCAACCGAAAAAAAAATTCCTTTACCTAATTTATTCCTAACTAATTAAAGCTTACATACATATTATATACATAATTATGTTATAAATATTTTTATATTATAAATGAGTATATTTACTTCAGACGGGACCTATAAAATGACTAGTATTGAAGCACCGCGACAGCTGCGATTCACATATTTTTCCAAAAGGTGTATGATTATGGATCCTTCATTTACTCCACATGAACTCCATTATGCGGATTTCTTTTTATCAATTTCAATACATAGTGTATTGTGCTCAATGATATCTATCAACAATATCAATGTACTTATTATAATTTTTTGAACTGAAGTAGAATATAAAATATAATTAAATAAAATTGAGCTATACTGAATAATTTTCTGAATTAAAGTAGAATATAAAATATAATCCATTAAAGTTGAGCTCCACTAAATAAATTTTAGTTAAAAATAATATAGTATGATATCCTTAAAGAATTGAATATTAGTACACACACGTTTATACTCATTATCCGTGATGACAAAAGAAGACCACATATTTTTGTGCCTTTTCTTCTTGCTTTACAAATGAAACATGGATTTACATGTAAAAGAATAACAACCATTTAATTACATTTGAATGAGTATAAAAAATAGAGATAATTATAATTTGGTGTAACTCTTAAATACTTATCATAAAAATACTTCTTATAAATTAGTGATAAATTTTCTATAAACTAATAATATTTAGTAAATTTAAAATAAAATACATTATAATTAATAAAATCTATCCCATATTTATATGAAACTAAATTAAAACGCGTTCACATATCAGTTGAAACAAATTAAACAAGCAGCTAATTTATACGAACATCATAATCAACCTTCTAGGATTCTATATCTTTCATTGTCAATTTTTTTTACTAATTAATATGATGTTTTGTTTCGTTTCGCATGATTATATTATATGATGATTATATTTAATATTAAATTGTATATGTAGTACTAATATAATGCTTCTTAAATAATGTTTGCAGTGCTAATATAATATTTATTTCGCATGTAATGTTTGAATTATACAATGCTTATAATGTCATGTTGAATGATATTGCATTCTAATTACTAATATGATGTTTGTTTCCTATTGATGATGCTTGTTTTTTATTGATGATGCTTGTAATGTCATGTTTACTGATGTTTACAATTAAATTTGGAAGAAACATGCTTGATGATAAACGTTAAAATTTTATGAAAAATATATAAAAATTCGATTAAAGATGATACAACATTGGAAGAATGATGCTTGTAAAATTAAAAAAAAAAAGATGCTTAGAGATAGATCGAAAGAAACCAGAAAAAAGATAATTTAGTTAGATGATGCTTGATTTTTTTGCATAATTTTACTCTATTATCTACTCTAACGTAATTAAATTTTAACAAAATCTAATTAGTTAATTGTAGATTCATTTTAATTATTAAATATACTATTTTTAGTATCTAATTTGAGATTATATTTGAACTTGTATATATAAATACTAATTTGTAAGAAGTTTTTTTTTTTATGTATCATTAACGTGTAGGAAAAATGTGAGGAGAAAATTAATTTGTAATTGTCTCTAAAATATATTAACTGAAAATAACTTTTCAGATTAACTGAAAATAACTCTAGACTAAATATAGCACTTCAGAAACTCCATGCTAAGATTTAAATTGGTGAAAGCCACAACTCATGAGACCCAGAGCTTAGAATAGGAGTGGAGATGTCATGCCTGAAAATCAAACCATAATAACTTGAGTAAAATGCTAACTCTATACAAAACATATTTCTAACATGCATTAACAATGTTTAAAGTTGTCCAGTCTAGCTAAAAAGATGGATGGATGTTTACAATTAAATCATTGGTGATTAAGAGAAGAACTGTAATACTACCACCGATGCTTGCACTCCCTCCGAATAGGTAAATAAGAAATCAAATGCTTGTTTGTCAAGCGGTTATAATCAACAACACTTGATTAAAAATATCTATTTTATTTTAATCGTTAGCAAAAAAGATCATATTTGCATGACACAATAAGGAGGTAAATCAATTAGGGGCTGATTGGGCCAAGTATTTAAATGACTCAATCTAGCTCGGTGAACATTGATTTGGCCTAAAATACATTTCAAATACCCCATTTCAATTTCACTCCAAATACAATTTCACCAAAATTCTCATTCAAATACCATGTCAATCAGCCCCTTAATCATACCTGACTGCACTTGCAATTATCCAACCGCATGTGTCAGTAAGTTTCTGAAATCAATTATCAAAGGTACACAACCATATGGATAAGTGGATACGTTAAAGGAGCTTGATCCTACGCACCACACCTTGTAGCAAACATTTCGGAACAGATTGGTATAAAATTTGAATGAGCATTTGAATGGATTTTAATTAAATTGTGTTTGGAATGAAATTGAAATGAAAGTATTTCAAGTGTATTTTAGACCAAATCACTTCGAGCCAAATGGACTGATCATCCCAAACAGTCCCTCCATATCATTACTCAACCCAGACACCTTTTTTTTCAATAGACTTGCAATTAAATTTCTTTCAATACTTCCTATTACAAAGTAGAAGTAAAGTTAAAGAAGAACATATATCTACCTCTAAAGATCAAATCTAACACAAGGTCACATGGAAGACCGGCTAGACTTGATTTGAAAGTACACCAACTAAAATTATCAAGAAAAACACCTTATAGACTAATACCATATAGAATCAGGAACTTACAGAAGTTGTGGAAGTATTGTTAGATTTTTCAACCGGTCGTTAAGGTGATAAGCCCATATCTAACAAAAATATCACAACGAGACACTCCACTGGCTCTACCACTGAAAGTAAGTCTGGTGTATGCAAGAAGAATCATAGACATAACCTAAAATAATCCAAGTATACACTGACTTACAAACTGAAGCTACTTAAAAGGGCAAATTGAGATGCATGTCTCTAACGAGTCTGGTTCCATCTTTTTGAGAATCTTTCTAACTTTATTTGGACCCTTCTTTAACACTTGTGATTTATCACTCTGGTCTGTAGTTACCAAATGGAGTAATATGAGCCAAGCTGAAAAGGAAAAAGAAAATATATTCAAAATATCAGAGTCGATGACAACTTCAGTCCATAATTTAAAATGTAAACCAAGAAAACCGAATACTCGAAGAATACCAAGTTATGAACTGAAACTGATCCTTTGAAATTATAGAAAGAAAGATTGAATGCAATTATCCGAAAATCATGCTGGCCGCCTCCATCTTTGGCCAATGTCAACATAACTAATCTCAATAGAATTTCAACCGGGCAGTATCCCGTACAGACTCAATCGCCACCACTTGAGTTATCTTCTCCAAAACCGTTGCTCTCGGTACCCAACTTCATAGTCGTAACAACGCTGGGAAAGCGTCTTGTAGCTTAAACTTGACACCATTCAAATCAATTTCATTTAGGGAAAATTTTACCCCACCAGTAATGAGGAACGAACCGAACTTCATTCAACACAATCGCCAGCCGAGAGCAACAATCGACCTACACAATTTTTTATAAATATACAAGGGGATAATAAGATAAGATAGACCAAATAAACCATACCGTTTTCACCCCATCTTCAAAACTCTTAAGTAATCATTTGACATATGTATACTTGGGCATACAAAAACATTGCAGAAAGGAGACGATGGAGAAAGAGGCAGAAAGTGAGTGATTTTTGAAAAGAAAAATGGTTTTACGGGACATTCTGAGAATTATTATTATTACTAGAAATCATACGACGATGCCTATAAATTTTATAAAATTAATCGAGTTTAGGTTACTTACGAACTTGATTATTATGTTTCATGATATATTAGTGTTTTAATTGGGTAAATACAAAAAAAATTGCACATTTGTAAACACAAATTAATTTAGAAAGTAGCAAAATTTTAAATATTACAACTCATAAGTGAAAGAGTCTCTTCAGTTTAATCTGTTAGGTAAGTTGGCTCAGACCAACTTAAAATGAGTAATTCGTATGTAAATGTAAACATTTTACTATTTCTTATAAGGTGTGAAGTGCGTCCGTCATTTAGTAGTTTAAGGAGTCATGCGAGATAGTTATAATCGTAAATATATAATATTTTAAAAAGAACGACAGAATGCAAATACTTATGTGCAAAAATGAAATACATATGCATGTAATGACTTGAGTCTTGTTAATGGGTACATTACACACCCAAAAACTAAAAGTCCAAAACTACCCAAATCCATTGACATCATCTAAATAGTTCTAGCTTGGTTTCTTTGTCTGAACTCAATCAACAACCACAACGTTCACCTAGACTAATCCAATCACCATGCTTTAAAGTGTTTCCAATTCTTTTAGAAAAAAATATTTTGGACTACATCTGTAAAAAGAGTGTTGCCTGTGAGGTTGTGAGCACAAAAAATTTGAAATAACATTTCTTAATAGCTAGTTGATGGAAAATAGAGAAGAAGTGTTAAACAACATGCAATAATGAACGACATTTTAAACGAGTGATATGATACTTTAACATGACAATTGAAAACTTGTTATATTATTGTAGAATAGAGAAAAAGTGTTAAATAAATTATAAAAGTGAAACGACACTTTTACAAGTGTAATGACACTTTAACAGAACAATAATAGACTTATTATATTGTTTAATTCAATAAAATATTACCATGTGTCATCTATTTCTTATTTATAATCGATTCTAAAAATGAAAAAGTTTATTATTAAGTCTCATAAAAGTCCTTCTACATTTGAAGAGTTCAGAGAGACCCATATATTTACATTAAAATCGTATAATTTTTACAAATTCCCTCTTTTTAATTTTGTGGATCTTTTCATACTGGGTTCAGTATTAAATTCACGGATCCTAGCTAAATGAATCCAAATCACAGCTGACCCGAATTCAGTCAGTATAAATATTAAATTTTCTATTTCTTCATCCTGTTTTATTTCATTCATCGTCTCTCATGCTTCTCCCTGGAGATTTTCATCAATTTTGGCGATTCAACCCTATGTTTCCGGATTCATGATCATTCAACTCGCAATTCTTCAAGTTTTATTATTTTTCATGTTCGATCTTAGTTTTGAGGTTGTTTTTATACTTTATTTTTCAGTGTTTTGTTGTTTTTGTGCTATGATAGGATTTTCTACTGCTCGAGAACTTGAAAACGGAGATCGAAAATTGAATGTAGATCGGAAATCGAAGATTGAAAATCGAGCGGAGATCGAAGATCGAAAATCGAGAACCGTAATCGTAAGTTTTCTTCTCGCTTTGACATTGTTAGGTTTTCGATCAAGCTCGTGTACATTGATTTTCTCGTTCGTGTTTTTTCTAACAAGGATGTCGAGGTATACATATTGATTGTTTTTAATTACTGATTTGTCGTGGTTTTTGAGATTCATAGTTCATTTGTGTGATTCTATCTAGATTTTACTATTTCTTGTCTAGTTTCACGTAAAAATACCTTAGTTTTACCTCTTGATATGTTGTCGTGGTGTACAACTATACATGAATCTGGAGAGGGGATTTCTTGTTTGTTTGAAGAATTTTTATTGTGAATCTGTCTAGTTTCTTGCATATATTATCTAGTTTTTCATGGTAGAACTTTTTTGTAGTGTAGTTGTGTAAAATAATTTATGCTTTTAATATGTTGTTGCTTTACTGACTACATGAATGACTGTTACTTACAATCATCTTACTTTGATATCTAATTTTTTGTTGTGCAATATTGTTGAGGTTTTAGTATGTATATCTCGTTTTTTAAAATGTATCATCTACTTTTTGTGATTTTTAAATTTGCTATGTGAAGTACACTGTATATAAATTGTCTAGTTTTAACATACATTGTCTACTTTTTAATGTTTTTATAATTTTTGGTGGAACTGTCTAGTTTTTAACATATCTTGTCTAGTATTTATGTAAATAAATGTTTAACGTATATAATCTAGTTTTTAAAATTATTTGTCTAATTTTTCATGTTATATCATTCTCTTGTACTGAACTGTCTAGTTTTAGAATGTATTGTCTAATTTAAGTTATCTATATGTTGTTTGTTATTGTTGGTTTAGATTTTAGTTTAAGTTGTCTATGTTTTAGTAGAAATGGTTTAGATTTTAGTTTAAGTTGTCTATGTTGTTCATTGTTGTTGGTTTAGATTTTTAGTTTAAGTTGTCTATATTTTAGTAAAAATGATTTGTAGTTTACTTTAAGTTGTCTGTGTTTTAGTAAAAATGATTTAGATTTTAGTTTAAGTTTTCTATGTTGTTCGTTGTTGCTGGTTTAGTTTTTATAGAAATTGTTTATGATTTACTATAAATGTTCTAATTATTTGTATAAATGATCTATGTTTTAGTAGAATTTGTGTATGTTGTACGTTGTTGCTGGTTTTGTATAAACTGTCCATATTTTACTATAAATTGTCTAGTTTGTTGCATAGATGGCCTTTGTTAATTATTTATTGGTTGAGTTTTTTTTTGGTATAAATTATCTATGTTTTACTATAAATTAACTAATATTTTTATATAAATTATCTATATTTTTTTATATTTTCGTTGTATGTATTAGATTTTCTTAAAAAGGGTGGTTGAACAAGATTTGTCACAAAAATTGAGACGTTGTTGAAGAAGCGGTCAAAGCACAAGTTAAAAGTGTGAAGAAAGCTATTTTGAAGATTTACTAATTATTTATTAAAAGTCATGTATTTTTGAATAATGTAAATTTTAATTTTTTTTATGTAATGAAATTTATTGGTTGACGAATGAAATTGATTTTCAAGTTTATCTCTTTAAATATTAATTTTGTTGGATAAATAGGTTGTTACTAATATTTACAAGTTAAATATATACAATTTCACAATAAACATAAATAATTTTATAATAGATCTAGACAATTTAGTGTAAAAAGTCAATGTATTTGGATTTGAATGAATATTGATAAAGATGACTGTTTAAATTTGGGGAGGGGGGGAATTTTGCGGGTTGACTTTACTGTCTTTATAGGAAATTTTTGGGACTCTCTAATACGTAGAGGTCTCTTGCAAGACGGACTCAAAGTTTATTTCGTTTTGGAATTTTCTTTTCTTTTTAATTTTTGATTTTACCTGATCAAAATTAACAACTCCATCTATTTAAACTGGCGGAGTATCAAATTGTACAAATAAGAAATATAAATAATCAACATCGAACTATCATAAAAAAGGCACCTTAGAATAATGACATAACTTAAACTAGTTAATGTACTATTTTTGAGTTTTTTCCCTTTTCGATTGTATATTTTATGTTGGTCTATATGAGGAAAGAAAAACTTTCGGCAATGAATTGCCAAAAATATGGGCCATTATAATTATACCAAGACTACATTAATGGACCGACCTAATTTCTTGGCCCACGAAACTAATCATTCATTGAGAAATGTTCCTTTGCACCATTCCGTATTTTGAAAAATATAAATTGTACTAGTGAGTAGTGTCTACTGCATGTCTAATAAGCGTTTAGAAGCACCATTTTATGGATGAGTTTGCAGGCAGCTAAGTTCATTTATGCACTTGCAGCAATAATCCAACGTTACGACATCAAGTGGAATTGCAACATGAGCTTTAAAACTCTAAATCATCTATGCCCATGATCTATTTATGCAATCGATATGTAGGAATAGCCTTAAGATGATTAGCTCTACAAGTTACGAAACCAAAGTGCTCGAACATATCTAATGTAGATGGCGACATGCCATCTGGAAGCTCCCAATCGAAGCAATGCACCAATTGCGCGAGCACCAGACGCACCACCAGGAGTCCTAGTTGCAGCCCGGGACACCCCCTTCTCCCGGCCCCAAATGGTATGAGCCGAAAATCATGTCCCGTAATGTCTACATTGTTAGTCATAAACCTCTCCGGCAAAAACTTTTCAGGGTCAGACCAAATTTCAGGATCTCTACCAATGGCCCATACGTTCACCATGAGTCTCGATTTCTTAGGAACATGGAATCCATCTAGCGAGCAATCTTCCATCGACTCGTGAGGCAGGAGTAAAGGTGCCGGAGGATGAAGCCTCAATGTTTCTTTCACCACGAAATCCAAATATTTAAGCTGTTCAAGATGTGATTCCTCCACCATATGTTCCTTTCCTACAACAGTCTCCAATTCTTCTTGGAGCCTCTTCATCGTCTTTGGATGACGTATGAGTTCCGATAATGCCCACTCAACCGTTGTTGAAGACGTGTCTGAACCTGCTACGAAGATCTCCTAAATAAATCGTCACAATACAATCGATTAAATCAATGACTAAATTGAATGAAACACAATACTATAGTGTCTAAATCGAAATGACCAAAAATGAGTCAGATTTTGTCAAGATGCACCAACATAGAAACAAAAATTAAACTTACAAATAGTACAGCCTTGACATGGCGACGGTCGAATTCGAAGCCAGCTTCTCCGGACTCCAACATATCCATCAAAATATCAGTAAAGTCTCGAGTTTCAGTCTTGTTCTCGGTCTTATCCACCACATGATCACGAATAATCCTCTCCAGGAAACCGTCAAATATCCTGCTCAACGCCTTCATTCGACGAGTCAACCCCTGTAGATCCAGGGCCTCAATATATGGAAAATAGTCTGCGAGATTAAAAGCCGCCCCAAGATGTTCGGCCTCAGCAATAACAGCCTTGAACCCTTTCTCACCTACTTCACTATCAGCATACTTCCTCCCAAACACCATCAAACATGTTATATCAGAAGTCAACCCTGCCACTCTGGCGCTCAAATCCACAATCTCCCCTCCCCTGGCAGCATCTCGAATCGAATTGATCAGAAGCCCGACCTCTTTCGTCCTCATGGGACGAAATTGGTTGGTTTTCAGCTGACTTAGCAACTTCAAAGTGCATAGTTTCCGCATGTTGCGCCAGCATGGACCGTAATGACCGAAGATAATCCCCTTCTGTTCGTACCCTACGTGTTTGGAACACTGCAGGGGAGGCCTGTTGGCGAAAACATCATCGTGGGACTTGAAAACAAGCTCGGCTGCACGTGGAGAGGATATGACGATTGTCTGGACGAACCCGAGTCGAAGGGACATGATGGGGCCATGTTTACGGGCGAGACGCGACAGGTTTATGTAAGGATTGGTTCCCAACAGGTGAAAATGGCCTAGAATTGGAAGGCCAATTGGACCTGGAGGCAGTTTTTTCTTCTTGGTGAGGATCTGGATCAGTTGATTGAGTGTGTAGAGGAACAGAATCAATGAAAATACTGCCAAAATGGTAGCCATGTGATATGATTAATTGAGCTGGTCTTCTTTCTAAATACAATGGACTCTACATGTGCTTATGTACCAGTGCTGAAATATTGGATCTGCTTAAAAGACAGTAACTACATATCAACGTATTCACATGTCTAAAATGAATTATATATGGACCACTCGTACATTTTCCAGATTTACAGACATGTGATTCATAACTTAGGATCATTCATATTATACACATTATCTTGGGCGTTTTCCCCTTAAGTTATTAATAATATTCGTTAAACTTTCTCGAATTAATAAATTAGTTTCAAACCCTTTTGAATTATTAAAAAATATATACAGAATTTTCCATCAATCATTTTTTAAAGTATGAGATGCACGCTTATTAGATGCAACTGTGAATTTTTATTTTTAATATCTCACACCAAATCAATGCAAAAAGTAGATAAAATTATTATAATTATTAAAAACATACACGATATCTTATGAAATTCTTATAAAGACATTGCAATACCCTTTACATAAATATTAAATATATATAATGAATTCGTACGCCGTACAGTTTGACTCGATAGTCCAATTTTTCAAAAATATTAAAATGACTTAAATTTGAACTATTAAAATATAAATAATAATCATAAATAACACTAATTAAAAATGACACTACATATAAACAACATAAATTAATTTATTATTAGTCATGTATACGGGAAAAAGTGAAGTTAAAAGATAATTTCGAGTAGGAAAAATTAAAAGAACATTTACTGACGCACCTCACACGAGTATGTAAGAAGAAAAAAGGTCGAGGGGTTTCAATGCACATATCTTCATAACTCGGGGGGTGTTTCGTACACTTTTTTGAATAACTCAAAATTTTCTGGGCACTTTTTTTATAACACAAGAACTAATTTAACAATTCAGGAAGGATTTATACACATAGTTTTTAATAACTTAAGGGGATTTAGAATTAATTTATTAATTTAAAGAAATTTTATACATATTTATAATAACTCAGGTGGTATTTTACATCTAACCCTATCTTGCGTACACCATCAACATCAGCAATTTGGCATCGTCGATAAATGAATAGATATTGCTAGCAGCATTAATGTGACCCATGAAATACCCCATATGCTATCAGTTTCCTCGGTTTATATTCAATGAGATTTGGGGTGTCTAATAAATCTCACGATGACAAGATCGAAAGTGGGGATCAGCAAATTAAGTTTTATTGTACTTGCTCCATTTCTAAATTTTCCTTTATAAAGTAAATCATTTCGATAAAAGTTCACCAATTTAAATATAACAAATAAAGAAACTGTCCTGAAAGTATGGAAGTCCGGTGAAAGTACTGTATTATTGTGTATTAATTGTAAATTTTATATTTTTACAATTCTACAAAAGAACTCGTTGTATAATTATTATGCATTAATATATAATTTATGAAAATACACTAAACATACAAAAATTTACAATTTGCATATAATATCGTACAATTAATATACAATAATACATAACTCTCACCAACTATGGACTCTCGTAAGTTTTTGTATAACGAATATTATTGCGTATGAGTAAAATGTGATTTATATTGAAGTTGAAAGTGAAAAGTAAGAGATAGGGTTGATAAGGTATAAAGTAAATTAATTAAAATTTTAATATATGAATGTTGTTGGTGTTTTAAAGTAGCCATGCATGATAATGGATAATGTGTGATTATAATTTTTATTTCGATTTAAATATTGAATTTTCTTTAAAAAATAAAAACTCAATTATAATTATTCGTATTTGTTTGTTACTCAAAATTTTAATGGTATATTTGTTATTGGACTGTGATTGGTACTTTAAACGCTGAAACAATAGACAATGTTGACTACTATAGTGAGTCAACGCTGTCTTCAACAATAGAATAATAAACAGCAGCGGATAATCAATCTTCTTCTATAAATTAAGTTGATATATAAATATATACTGACGGTGTTATAGGCAATTTTTTTAAAGAAGGGCATATAGCTAATCTATTCTTAAGCGTTCTTAAGAGAGGGTATGCACTTAGAAAGTCACTACTAATACATAGGGAGTTTTTAAGGAACGTGCGTATAGAGAATCCTCAAGCTCTCTCCTTGTTGAAGATCTGCTGGTGCTACCCAAAAGGGCAACTAGCTTATGATAGAGGCGCTTACTTAAGTATGATATATATCTTACTTAAGTGACTAGAAATAAATATATTAAGAGAACTATGGAGATAAATACCTAATTGAAACCTTTTCGGGTAAAGCGATTTTAAATTGGAAGAGGATAAGAACTCCACAATAAAGTAGAATTATTAAAACGATGCTTTAAAACAATCACAGACGATTGACAAAACACCAAAACTAGTCATAGAATAAGTGTAGTGAAAGTCCTATTCTAGTTGAGAATTCTTCTTGATGGAATCTCAAAGACTAGCAGAAAACAAGAACCTATCAATGAATAAAGACATCTAGAGATGATCATTGAAAGGTGTAAGTTGTTGCGGTCGACATCCTTCTATATATATACTTGTTCGGCATTCTCTAGGTAGAAGAGATAAATGATTTCTCAAAGGCAACTTCCTTGTTCTTGTTTTCTCCAATATTTATTAGAAGGAAATTTTCTTACTCTTTCATTCTTCAATGATTATTTCCTTATTGCATTCTTCTTGAAATATTCTTTTATAATTCTTTCTTGAGTCGGCAGTGAATTAATCTTTATGATTTCTTCGACTTCAAGTTTCCAGCAGGTCAATGTTATTTGCAATGTTGTCTCTAATGTTGACACCTGTAGCACAACATTAATCTAAAAACATTGAACTTCTTAAGAAAGACAAGACTATCATCAAGTGCATCTTGCACTTTCAATCCCCCGACAAGCACACATTCCAAGTAAGTTTAGTTCAAATCTCCCCCTTAACCACAGGCAAGCATACAAGGGGAGTACAAAATAGAATTAAAATTCTAAAATATTACAGACCATCGTTCAGAATATAAAGCAATAAAAGTTCAAATTTTAAATGGTCTTATTCTCCCCCTTTTTGTGAGGAAAGAAAAGACACCAAAGAACTCTTATATTCCAGATTCTTATTAATCTGCTCTTGAAGATTGACATTATGGGCATTCACCATCTTGATTTGATCAAGTATAAGCTTGTCATGATCAATCAGGGTTCCTGCAGAAAGAGACTCAATAATGGCAAGGGATGTTGACCCAACATGAGTGTCAGCAATTGGGCCAACATTGACATTCTGAGCAACAACAGCTCTAACATTGGAGGACTTAGGCACTTCAGGAGGAACATTAACAACAGGTTCATTTGAAATGTCCATAGCAGCAGGCACATCAGTATCAACCCAAGGCAGATCACAAACCCTGTTAGAAGTCTCCAACAGTTGCCTATTCACAAAAATCACTTCAAACTTGTTGTGATACACCTCTTCATCACGAATGACCAGATCTTGCAGCTTCTGTACATCAAAGATGGTGGCAGGAAGAATAAGGAATCCCTTGGAGCCAACGTTCTTGAATTTCTCAAGGTGTTGTACTATCATTTCTCCCAGATTCACATTGTAACCCTCTTAATCCTATACAGTAGCATTCCATCTTTCCTACTTACCTTGTTGTTATTGTTAGATGTGGTAACCAGTTGTAGAGACAAATCCTTGCCAAAATAGATACCAAAGATGAACAACACTTCAAGTCCATAGACCCAATAGTAGGCCAAGCTTGAAGTTTCCCTAGAGTGAGTTCCCTAGAAATCTCATCAAAGGACACATCAATAGGTGTTTCAACCTCTTCTCTGTTTCTGTAGAGAACTGCATTGATGTCTCTAGCATCTATCATAAACACATCTCCTCTCATATTGACACAATGACCACCTCCGACCTTATCAAAATTTTCAGACATGTGGGCATAAAATTCCCTCACAACATCAGGCACAAAAGGCTCATATTGAGCTACAACATAATATAATTTTCTTTTCTTCAGAAACTCAATCAGATTATGAGACTGGAGTGACTTTTCATCAATTACTCTTTCAATGTCTACCTTCCTATCACCAAGAGTAACATATTTGTCAGAGTGTACCTGAGCATAGAAGTAAAAATTCATGGACTCATCTTCCCAATCAGACTCATCTGCACCTTGAGCATTTTGTGCAGGAACATCATCAACAACTGGAGCTTCATCATCAAATCAGGGTAGACACAGAGGAAGAAGGCAAACGAGGCTCATGCGTGATACCACAACCTCCATGTTCAAGTTTTTACTGCATGTACTATTACACGTCTTCTTATTTACCCAATTGTAAGTTTATGACTCTGTTTACCACTACCTTTTCAAAGCTAGCTTTTCAGCTCAATGAGTTTTTTTTATTAATAAAAAGCTCGTTATGTGAACGCGCAGCTTTTCAAGCAAACTAGCTGGTTTGAATAGCTAACCAAGTTAGCTTGTTAAAAAAAAAAGACTAGATAACCAACTACCGGCTACCTTTTCAGCTCTAAGTTAATACACACAACATTCTTCTGCAAAAATATGTCTTCAAGCTTCATTTCTCTCCAGCGATACCGTTTCTCTCATATTCTCTCATGATCTGGCCTATATTACCAGTTATTACATTAAGTAAGCAACCTGTACCTAGCAGAAATGGCCATGAGATGATTAGCCCTATAAGTCACTAAGTCAAATTGTTCATACATGTCCAAGTCGTTTGGCAACATATCATTTGGAAGCTCCCACTCAAAGAAATGTACCAGTTGCACGACAACCAACCGCACCACTAATAGTCAAAGGTGCTGTCCAGGGCAGATCCTTCTGCCAACACCAAATGATTTTAGTTGGAAATCACGTCCACAAAAGTCAAATTTTCTGCCAATAAATCTCTCTGGTTTAAAACTTATCAGGCTCATGCCAAGAACTAGGATCTCTTCCAATAGCCCAAACATTGACCATTACTCTCGATTTGTTTGGTATGTGGAGTTCATCAATCTCACAATCTTTCATGAAATCGTGCAAAAATATTGGTATGGCAGGATGGAGTCTAAGAGATTCCTTGATCACACAATCCAAGTATGGGAGGCGTTCGAGGTGTGATTCATCTACCATGTGTCACACATCAATTTAATTGGATTTGTAGTAATGATTCTGAAGTCTTCCAATAATGAAATCATCCAAATTATCTCACAACAAGTAAATGCCATGACTCTATATTCAACTTCAGCTGAAGATCTACTCACAATTACTTGTTTCTTTGATCTCCAACTCACTAAAGCGTTCCCAATCATAATGCAATAACCAGAAGTTGATCTTTTTGTCATTGGACAACCTGCATAGTCAGAACAAAAGTGCTGAAATTGCATCCACACGTTGCCAGATCCAACGATGGCATCGATTAATCGAATCTTACGAGAACTGGTCCAGCTTTATAGAAGTTGAACGGTGGTATCGGTAGGTAGTTTTTTCTTCTTGGTGATGAATTGTTTTAGTATATAGAGGAAGAAAAGTGCTGAAATTGCAGCTGCCCAAATCTCAGCCATGGAACTTTTTTCAGGGAATAAGTAATATGTAAATCCTGATTGCCTGAGATGGTTGACTTATTTAAAAGCAAGAACATATCTTCCACGAGACACAAAAGATATCTAACAAATCACTCGCGAATCTCTAACAAATCTGTTGTTGCGCAATACCACGTTGTGCACTACCATGTTTCCTTTTTTAATTTGTAGTATTGGTGACATATTGCCAAGTTTTTGAGCAAATGTCCGGTAAAATATATGTTTCGGTTTGTGGGACCGTTACATGGCTTATAATCGTCATAGTACCTGCGCTGGCATTTTAAAGTCCCAAATGGACTAACTCAATAAGGTCAAGTCCGCCGTGGACATTAGGTCTTGAGAACGAACTCTGTCATAGCAAGGGATGATACGACAACAGCAGGGACGAGGCCTAACTTCATATACATGATGGGACCGTATTTAAGGGCAAGGCGGTGTAGGTCATGGTGTGGATTATTCCCTAACAGGTGGAAATGACCTAGTACTGGAAGGCCTGCTGGACCTGGAGGCAGCCTTCTCTTCTTGCTGACGCTTCGCAGCAGAAAACAGAGACACAAAATGGATGAAACTACTGCCCAGATAACGGCCAACCATTTCTACCTGTCTAGCTGGTTAAGCAAGGTATTATATATACATATTTGAATGAATTATTACAGACCTAAAAGTAGGGAACACTAGCTACATTTCCATTGAATGTATGTATAGTCGACTTTAAGTTTCAATTATATTTTTCATTTGACTGTATAATTTTGAATTATTAGAGAACTCAAATCTTCAGCTCATGCTTAGATTATAAAGTATGTCATTGAATGAATTTTCAGTTTCAGCCTGTATTTCTTCTTAAACAATTGCCATACCATCTAAGTAGTATCTTTTTTACAACTGTATTTATTTGATTTCTTCTTAAACAAATGGCAGGTTGCAGATGAAATTACAAACTCAGCAGATTAAAAATGCTAATATTGCATTTGTTATTAATATCTTGAAAATATATTAATCCTATGTGGATATATTACTTGCTAAACAAAATACATATGAACTGTTGGGAAGAACACTTGATATATCACAAGATCCAAGAAGAGAAATTTCATCAACACAAGATCCATTTAAGTAATCCATCTCTCCAGCATTACAGCTTCTATCATATCTCTGATGATTTATAGAGCGATGAATTCCCAGTAACTAGTTACGACTTCACTATGTGAGCAATCGATAACTAGGGATGGCCATAAGATGATTAGCCCTAGAAGTCACTAAGCCAAAATGTTCAAACATGTCCAAGTCATTTGGCAGCATATCATTTGGAAGCTCCCAATCAAAGCAATGTACCAGTTGCGCGACAGCCAACCGCACCACTAATAGTCCGAGTTGTAGTCCAGGGCAGCCCCTTCTGCCAGCACCGAATGGTATGAGCTGGAAATCACATCCACGAAGGTCAATGTTGCTACCAATAAACCTCTCAGGTGAAAACTTTTCAGGCTCATGCCAAGAACTAGGATCTCTTCCAATAGCCCAAACATTGACCATTACTCTCGATTTGTTTGGTATGTGGAGTTCATCAATCTCACAATCTTTCATGGACTCGTGCAAAAATATTGGTATGGCAGGATGGAGTCTAAAAGATTCCTTGATCACACAATCCAAGTATGGGAGGCGTTCGAGGTGTGATTCATCTACCATGTGTTCCAGTCCGACTACATGTTCCAATTCTTTCTTGAGTATTTGCATAATTTCTGGATGCCTCAGGAGCTCTGATAGCGTCCATTCGACTGTTGTTGCTGCAGTATCCATACCAGCAATAAACAAATCCTGCACACAGAAAAATCTTGTAAGTGAGTTTCGAGTTAGCATAATCAGATATAACTGTCATGTGTGATCGATAGAGTTCAACTGTTTCATTATGTGTTGTACTACTACTGTACAGCATACAAAACCACCAAGATGTACCAGGCGGAGGTAGCTAACTAAGAATAAACTGAATTAGACACTCGAATCAACTTCACCTGTATTCAACAAGGTGAACAGTTTCTAACATAGCTAAATTTTGGCTGGCAGAGGATAATGGAATTCATCAGCACGAAAAAGCAAACATATCACATAGTATTCATAAATTAAAGAATGATTATTACCAGGAGAAGGGCCTTAACATGGCGACGGTCGAATTCAAAACCTGCTTCTCCAGAATCCAGCAATGCCATCAATATATCAACAAAGTCCTTATGAGCATTTGTCTTGTTCTCCGTTCTCCCCTGTACATGATCATCAATAATTTTCTCCATAAATCCATCAAAAGTCTTGGACAAACGCTTGAACTTTCGAGTCAATCCTTGAAGATCAAGCAATCCAATATATGGAAAATAGTCACCAAGATTAAAAACTCCAGCAGCCTCCACTGTCTCCATGATCACAGACTTAAAGCCCTTATCATCAAAATCTTCGTCTCCATACTTCCTTCCAAACACCATCAAACATGTCATATTCGCGGTTAGTTCAGACACTCTTGCGCTCACATCAACAGTTTCACGCTTCTTGGCTGCTTCTTTCAGCGAAGAAATAAAATCACCTACCTCCCCCATTCTCATGGAATGAAACTGGCTGATCCTTTTCTGACTTAACAACTCAATATTAACAAGCTTTCGCATATTACGCCAGGAATGACCGTATCGCGCAAAGACAATGCCTCGCTGCCCATAGTTAATGTACTTAGAGGCTTCATTATGAGGCCGGTTAGCAAAAACTTGATCGTTCGTGGTGAAAATGAGCTCAGCTGCAGCAGCAGATGATATGACAACTGTGGGCACAGGGCCTAAACGGATGTACATAATAGGACCATGTTTCCGAGCTAGGTGATACAAGTCATGATGCGGATTCGAACCAAACAGATGAAAATGGCCTAAAATTGGAAGGCCTAATGGACCTGGAGGTAGTTTTTTCTTCTTGGTGATGAATTGTTTTAGTATATAGAGGAACAAAAGTGCTGAAATTGCAGCTGCCCAAATCTCAGCCATGGAACTTTCAGTGAACAATTACAATGTTAATAGTACAAAGAAGGTTTCTGGTTGGATAAGCTATTGGCGTCTAAATGTGGAATATAATGCAATACTGATGTCAATTTATTGAATGGCGGTGATAATGTGTTCATTGTCTTGTAGGGCTGGATGGATTTGATCACTTGTGAGAACAAAAAAATATCTATATTTTGGTTATCCACCTAGCAAGTTGATGTACACTAGACCTTACTTTTAGGTCTGAACAAATCGCAGGAAAATCAAAGTTTACTATTTAAAGCAGAGTTGAAAAATATCATTTAAAGCATTTGCAACAAATGCATACACCAAAGTTATATTTATCACTATATTTTCAATTATATTTTTAACTATATAAAATTTTTAATAAAAAATTAATTATAAATGCACATTTTATTAACGAGCTAGAATTAACTGGTTTGAGAAGCTAATCAAGTTAGTTTATTGATAACAAAGTTATCTGACAAGCTATCAACTACCTTTTTAATTACCAGTTAGCTTTCCAGCTACCAGCTAACTTTTCAGCTAGTTTTGCTAAACAGAGTCCAAGTATATAACACCGCGTAACGTTGTGAAGTGTATTATATATATACTTTATAAAAAGAATCGGGTAAATTTTAAAAGTCATCGAAAGAGATAGATACTACATTGATAATTGGCTATAAATATGAGTCTTACAACTTGATAATTATAAAGTATTCTAAAAGACTAACAATTAAATGAGATGAATAAGATAGACTAAATTGTAATTTATCTTCATTTGTCGCAGGTCGGTGAATCGGGTTAAAATAATTCTTGCGAATTTCCAGGTTATAAAACGGTTTTGGGTGGTTTTTATTTTTGTCCATTATATATGTCTTTTCTGAATAATGAACATTACTCAAATAAGTGAGAACATTACTCAAATACGCAAGAACATTACTCAAATAAGTGGCTTATCATGCTTTCAATTAATTTTGTGGGTTGCTGGGCGGGTTATATAATTTCCCGGGTTGTGCGCGGATCCATTTCAGACCTCACTCGAATTGTCGTGAACATTTCATATACAGTTAAGCACATTATGCTCTAAATCAAACCTCATATACGTATATCTAATAATATTGTACCAAATAGTTGTGAGCATTACACAAATAGTTTATAGCATTACCAACATAGTTAAGAACAACACTTAAGGTAATAATATTTTTTGAACAGCAACATCACTTTTCTATTACATAAACTTGTTTGCAAGATTTTCAAACTCATTAAAGATTTTTATTTGGCATCCTCCAATACTTTCCACGACACTCATGTCAACTTCAATCCACATTTATCTGTACAAAGAACATTACATGCATTAGCATAAACATAACATACATCACCAAAAACATTATATACATTACACTTAAAATTAGAACGTATTTTTTCATTGAGTTCGTAGCTGAAAAATCTACAAACACTACATAAATCATCACATAAAATAAATAAAATAAAGTTGAATGTTACACATATAATTGAGAACATTATTGATATAAGCTCAAACATAACACAAAAAATCTTGAACGTCTTCTCATTGTTGTATGCGATTTTTTCAGACCTATTTCAACTCAACTTCTATTGTGAAAAGAAAATTCATCAATTTATATTTGAATCAAAACGTTATTGAAACTTATATACGAGAACTTTTTGAGTAGATCGGTGGATAAATAACCAAATTGTAATAGAAACACCAGTCTTCGAGCATATGTTCATGTATTATGTTTTATTGAACATCTTATATATAAGCAAGGACATTACAGAGAAAAGCCACAACATCATACAGATTAGTCAGAACATTCGAAGAAACAGTTGCGCGATTTTCATATCGGGATCAAATTTGCAACTGCAATTGTAAAATAAATCACCGATTTCAGATAAATTATGCCGAGATCTTGTTGTTTATACCTTCTTGATGTTGTTTCTAATGATATTGAGCTTGATTTAGTCGATTTGGATAGGATTTGAGCTTGAAAAGGCAACATCATCAAATATTCCTATTTTTACATTTGTGATGTTGTTTCCGGCGAGTTCGAACATGTTTTCCGGTGACTTGCAACTTTTCCGACGAGTTTATATTTTTGGAGAGATGAATTTTGAATTTTCAGTTTTTAGAGTTTTTGAGTTATGATGTCGTATGTTATAGTTGAGTGTATATAATGACCAATTTAATCCATTTATAAGGATCTAACTTCTAGTCTTTACTTGGTTTGGAGTTGCTATAGTAGTTAGCTTTTGATTGGAATGTTTATATAATTAAAGAAAGATAATCTCTTAAAATTTTGTTTAACATGGTCTCTTCTAAGACTCCCTCCCTAATAATCCCTAATAATATGAAGTAATCTCATATTAGATTCGAATTTAAATTGCTAAATATTTGGCTGTAATATGAAATGAATTATATGGTCTTTGCCAGTCAAAATCAGGCATTGGGCTTGTGTATACTCTGAAGCGGACATTTCCATTGGATTTGAGCTTGAAACCAAAATTCTAGGTCCGCTAGCCTACCGAATTAATTACAAGCAGAAATTATCGGGCTTCATTAGACAAATTCTTTTGTTTAATTTCCTCTCCAAGATGCATGCGTTCATCGGTTGATCGTTGATTTTGTCCAAGTCTTTCAACTGATCATCATGTTCATATCTATATCATCTTAAATCTCGCTCTTAAAATTTTATAAGCATTCAGAGTACAATCTCACATTTTGAGAGTTCATAATTTCTTAGAACTCACTCTAAAAAATTTAGAATTCGCTCTATAAAAATTAAAAGCCCCTCTAAAAATTCGTACATTACAAAACCACATAGATTTTCAAATTAAACACAAAAATGTGTAAAATAAAACATTGTAAAGCAACATTTCGTTGTAAACTTGCGAATAAAATTGAATTAAACACGAGATACCCTAATTTTCATTAACCTAATAAAAGAAGTTAATGCGGTTACATTTTATACTACATTAAGTAATTATCATTGTTTACCAAGGTATATTTATATAATTGATAATGATAATTATTCATGAAGAATATTATTATATTTTTATTTAATTAATAACATATGTTTCAAGGTGCTCATGCATTTTTGAATTTTTTAAATTTTAACGCTCTCGTATTAACGCTTTTGTTTTCGCTCTCGCCCGCAATTTGGCTCCACGTGATTTAGGTTCATACTTCAAAATATCATGGGCCTAAATTAATTCTGGTATTGGGTTTGCAACTAGTTACAGAGTACAAACTGTCCAAACTCTACGTTTGTCTTTAAGCCAGCATAGTCCAGTGAAAGTTAAGTTCCAACTTTTTTCCAGGCACGTACTATTTATTATCTTTGATAATTTTGTAAAGTGCAGGGAATATTATCTGGCTACTTGTTTGAGTTTGAGCAATTGTATATTTTCAATTTTTGCTTTATTTCAAGGCATGCTTTTTTTCTTAAATTAGTTCTCATCGTATTACCTTATATTTTTAATTGTTTAGAATCGAAGAACACTTTTTACACAACTTGACTACAAAATTTTCCTGACACACACTTATTCAATTAATCACAAATACGTACTCATACGTTTATCTTAACACTTACTTAACATGTTACATGATATTCCTAGCTCCTATCAATACAAAAAGTAATTTTTAAACTGATTTAAATGTAGTGGAACTTTATTTATTCGAATCTGAATACACATAATTTCACCGTAACATCTTTATTATCCAAATTATTCAAACATTCTAATAAACTCTATTAAATTCTCAATTAACACCAACCATACAAATTCAAAACTCCACTTAAGTGGAATTATTCGACCACTTACTAGTGGTTGAGCGTTTTCGTGATACTTCTAGTTCCTCTTTGAAAATTCTCAATAGAATCCTCGTTCATTTAACACTTAGCCAAAAGTACAGTATAAATAGAAACCCTTCAAAACCCATAAGTTTAGTGGTAAAAAGTTAAAAGAAAAACATTGGAACAAATGGTATTTACTACTAGAATAGAGGTCATTGATCTATGCCATTTTTAGGGTTTCACACGCAGAACTGTATTATCCGATCTTCTTTTATAATTCACTAAATTATATTCGTTCTACCTTAGCCGACATCTATGTAAACTTACGATTAATTATGAATGTTACACACACACACACACACACACACACACACACATATATGTGTGTGTGTGTGTGTGTATGTATATATGTATCATTCGCAATCGTAACCAAAGAAATGCTTATATGTTTTCTATCGAGTCGTGTATAAAGTGTATTTCGTGGCCAAATTCAAGGTCACAATAAAAGCTTTTTATGACGCTATATTGGGTGATTATAAACTTATTACGTGACTAAAATTACAGCATAAAGACGTTTTGTGACACTACATTGTGGTCACTATAAATTTATTATGTGACAATAGTTTGGGTCACTATAAACTTATGAACTAGATTAACTACCTCAATATGCGTCACAAATGCATATGCTGATAACCATGATAATTAGCCTGATACAATTGAAAGTCAAAGGACATAAAATCTAATAAAATTCCAATAAAAGTTATATCCAATAAGCATTGTCAAACATCAAAACTTTTGTATTCAATGGTAATTGTAAATCATCAAAACCTAAACTGTAAAGAAGCGAGACAATTCAACTAAATCATTCTAAAAAAATATAGAATACCTACAATCTACTTCATCATGATAAATCCAACTTAAACCACTTCTATTGTTCCAATGATTTCTATCAATTTGCTTCATCATCTTGTCATCCCGCTGCAACCTATAATGAAGTAAATGGAAAAATTAAAATTACATAATATACTACATAATTAAAAATAAAAGATAAATAAAACAAAGAGAAATAAAAGGTAAAAGAAAAAAAACTTACTAAATGCTTCGGCTATGCAATACTACTTCCTATAGCTTGTCCAATCTTCTTTACATTTCCAGTCGATCGAGTCAATTGCTCTTGAGGTGCCATGCTACAATAATCTTCCCTTCACACCAATCATCTCCCAATTCATCAGACCCAACCAACTTTGATGGATTTATATTTTCAACATAGCCTTTTGAAACAAACTTGGACATAACAATCATGCTTTTTAAAATCACCCACCTACCAACCTATATCATGTATCATCAGAAATATACATGTGTAAAAGATTAGGCGCTCAGGCAAAGATTTACCTTCATGCTTTGGTTTATTATTCATTATGTGCATAGATAGGAGAATTTATAAGTATACTTCCTCTCAATTTTAAAAGGGCAGTTATACTATATAAAATAAATAAAGGGAGCAAGCACTTCCTACTACTTGTTACTTATTCAACATTATTTGGTATTCCATATAAAAGCTTAGTGAGTCTTAACCTATAACTACTCCATTACTTGACAAAGGGGAGTATTTTCTAATAGAAGGCTTACCAAACTATACACTTAGACTTAATAACTAGGATACACGGTTTTATCTTTCCATATTGCTTAGGCAAATAGAGAGTTCACTTCTTACCTCAAAGAGGTATACAAATATTTATACTTTATTAAAGCTAGTCAAAACTTTATTAAAGCTGGTTAAAAAACAAGGCCTTATTGTACTTTGTATAACGGTAGGAGTATATCTCAATATATTAGACCTTTGTATGCGTACTTAACTTTTCAAAAGAGAGATAAGAAAGATCTAATTACTACTTGAGTCACTTGACATGTTCTAACCCAGACTATAAATAGATTCTGGAAGCAACAATTATTTATAAGAGCAAAGGAAAAGAAAGACTATAAAGTATAAGCAGCACATCACAACACCACCAGTGTAACTAAATTTTATGTATTCAAAAGTCAACCATGTATAAAGACGTAGAACAAATATTATTCCAGGAACTATAAAATAAGCAACACCAAAGTCACAGCACCACATTAGATATCATCTAAACAAATCCATCAAACATCAAAGTCAACCCTCCCAAACTAAATTACCAACTTTCACGATTATAAAAGAAAATGCAATATTGCCCAATGTCATCTATATTGTTGTAATTAAAAGATGAATATACCTTATGCAACTTGTAACACATTTTATATTGTAGTAATTAACAAAAAGTTGAATATACCTTTAAAGAAGAGCTACCGGAATCCTCCGAAAGATGATCATGGAAAGAGTTGCCAGAGTTAGGTGGGGAAGAAACTTTCATGGAGTTTAAGTAATAATTTCCTCTTATTTGATCACCTCTTAATACCTTTGAGTTAATTTGTCTTGCTCGTCCATTTTTCTCTTCATTGCCACATTTTCCTTAATTCGTGCGTTGGATATCACTTTGACCTTGTATGCCACCATAAATTCTAGGTGTACTTCCATATATACGTACCCTTCTACCTTATATCATCTCCAAGTACTTGAGCATAAATATCATTTTGTCATGTATCTTGTAATCCAGGGGGAAGTTGACACTTCAGTTGTTTCATTTTTTTATGTATATATAAGACTGACTAAGACTAAGAAATTCCTTTACTAATATACTCCTATAGTAATAAAAGAAGTTGTAACACTTAAAACCTCTAATGTGTAAAGTGTTATCCATATGAATTGCCAACTGCACTATATAAACCCAAGAAGGTGAATTTCAAGTAATATGCATATAATTGGATAATAATAAGCAATTGAAATCAAAAATAAAAATTATCAATGCTTCAGCAACAAGAGTATTAGAGGTATTCCCTGCTCAGAATAACATTTTTCGAAAACATCTGCTCTGCTCAACTCAATATATTCCACACCATGATCTTCACCATAGACTTCATCAAGGTCTCCAAACATTGCTTCCTAATGTTTGAAAATAAAACAGAACAAATTAATAATAAATCCATTGATTTCTAATTTTCATATACAAAAGCAATTACCTTCTCTTCGTCCAAAACTCTTTTTGCCAGTAGTGTGCTGCATTTTCTCCTGTGCTCTACTTTTTTTTTTTTTTGGTTCACTTACTTCATGTGCACTTGCAATACATCAAATGGTCAACAAGTGAAAAGAATTCCTTAGATTGTAAAATAAATACATGAGTACCTTGATGCGACTACTGATTCACCATAAACGACCCCGATCTCTCCGATAAATTCTCCCCCGAATTAAACCAAAGGTCTCTTGATAATTGCAACAACAAAGAACTCCCGGAAACGCAAGATGAATACCTTGACGTGACTGCTGATTCTCCAAATACGATGGTGAGAAAACTCGACTTGAAGTATCGATGTCGACAGTCAGCCAGGTTCGGTTAATTTCTGATCAATATCGCCATCCCCTCGAATTCCAAAAATATTTATACCAATATGAAACTCAAAGTGAGATCTACAATATGATATTAATTGTTTCATCTATTATGTTGTTCATCATTGATGAGATTGATTTAAATGGAAAGGAGATAGAGGAGAGATAGTTTTTTGGAAATGAGAAACGAATGAGATGAAGAAGAAAGAGAAGCGTGTGATTTATTTGGAGGGTTGAGATTGAGTGTAAAATTAGATATAGAGGATTTAAATGAATTGCGTGAGATACACTGCGCCTGAGGGGCGGGAGTGGGCATATTGGTACCTGAAGCGAAATTTGTACTAAAAATGCCCTCAAGTCATCGAAAGTTCAAATTAAATTGATTTTTCCCACTCAATCTTATTGTGTTATATCATTATGATACTTTAAATTTACGATTCCTAAAATAGTAAATTGGATTTTAAAAAAAACCCTTTGAATAGGAAACAAATTAATTTTTCTAACAACTATAGTGCGTTCTTTTAACGCTTACACGGCCCACTATAAAACTCAAATCCACAAAAATTGACACACATACACCATTTTTCAATCCAGCTGTTTCTTCCGCCATCTGAATTCCTCTTCTCCCAAATTCAAATTTCAAAAAACCCTAGCATCTCCATCTCACACCAACCATGAGGAAAGGCACCAAGCGCAAGACCAAGGCCACCGAGTCGCAGCAGGACAAAAATCCGGCCGAAGAGCCCACCCAATCCACCGCCAATCCGGCCGAAGAGAAAACCGACGCACCCGAGCCGAGCAAAAAACCAGCTGCAAAGGGGAGAGCTAAGCGTGCCAAGGTTGTTAAACCTGAATCCGAGACTGAGTACTTCCCTGAGAAGCGGAATATGGTATGTTTGCTACATTTTGTGATTTTGAATTGAGGTGAATTGGTGTAAAGTGTTTGATATTTTGGTTTAGTGTGTGTGAATTTATGTTTTGATGTGTGTTTGTGCAGGAGGATCTGTGGCAGCAGGTGTTTCCGGTTGGTACGGAGGTGAGAGCATTATCCATTTAGATTTTTTTTTTTTGAAACGGCAAATGTGACTCGAACCCGAGCTGACATGCAATTTTCCAAGCTGAGCATTATTTGTTTAGTTTTTGTTGATGTTTGAATGTAAATTATGGAAGTGTTTGAGTTGTTGATATTCTATTTGTGTCGTTGATATTCTATTTGTGTTGTTGATTAACAGTGGGATCAGTTGGATATGGTATATCAGTATAAGTGGAACTTTTCTAATTTGGAGGTGAGTTTCCGTTTCGGTTTCTAATGCTTGATTGAAAGCCTTAGTAGTAGATATTATGAATTGAGGATTTAGAACATTAATGCTCGGGATGGGAAATTGCAGGATGCATTTGAAGAAGGTGGGGAGTTATTTGAGAAGAATGTCTACCTCTTTGGGTGCACTGAGCGTAAGTTCCAGAAGTTTGTTGTTGCTCAATGTAGTCGCATCTCTGCTAGAAATTTTAGATGGTTATCATTTCTCTTTTGAAATATATCTAGTTTGGCTGATCTGGGAAGTAACTAGACTTTCTATTGATTTCTGCAGCCCAATTGGTCTCTTTCCAAGGTCAAGCTAAAGTTATAATGATCCCTGTTGTGGTTGCGGTAAGTCCTCAAAAACCTTTAGGAGAAGCCACATTTTGTTTTTGTTTTATCATTAAAACCTTTTGTTTGAAGCCAGGTCTGTTCAAGGATCCTCTTGTATGTTTGTAAATGTTTACTTTGGTTGGGTATTTGGCCCTGTAAATACTCTTTTCCCGAAACCTACCCACTGTGAAATGATGGAAATCAGATACGAGAAATAGGAAGTATTTAACGTGCAAACTCAAACTCCAAAATCAGGAGAAATATCTACTGGGACTCGACAAGAAAATAAATAGAAATTTGTTAGAACTGCTTCTAACCCCAACAGACACTTACAAAACCTTCCCACTAGCAACACTCTAATTTATACCCCAACCTAGTATAATAGATAAAGAGGCTTCTTAAAGAATAAGAACCATTATAACTGACATATTGTTATGAAATTACCGATATGGTGTCTGCAAATATCTACCTTCTTATGGCATCCTAATAATAAACCTTAATGAATTGCAGCTCTATCCTGGAGTAGTGGATTTAATTTATACTGTATACATATGATGAATACTGTCTTTGTTCCATCGTTCATTTATTATTATTACATTGTTTTGTGTTACTGATTGACGTGTATAGTTTATGTCTTAGTGCCTATGTAAACTTTTTCATGTATATTATTCTGTTGCTTTAACAGGTAGCATCCCCATTTCCTCCATCTGACAAGATTGGAATCAAGTCGGTTCAGAGAGAGACAGAAGAAATTATTCCAATGAAGCAGATGAAATTTGATTGGGTCCCATATATTCCACTAGAGAAGAGGTATATTAGGTTTCGTTCAATTCTTGACACATCCATTGCCGTCTTCTGTTTCAACTGCTCACTCTAACTTCATTTTCAACAGGGAAGCTCAAGTTGAAAGACTAAAAAAGTCAAAGATTTTTATTTTGGCCTGTATTCAGAGAAGGTAAAGCTTAAGTACTGTCCTTGTTCCTTTATAATTTCACTGGAATGGGTATATGCACATGCTATTTGTGCAGTGTTTTTTTTTCCTTAAAATGTTTCAAATATCTGCCTCTAACCTTTGTACATCTCTAGATCTTCTTCTGACACCTAAAGTATTCTCACAATGGCACATGAAAGGTGTGGTGCAGTAGCGGAAGTGATGAGATTCTGTCTAAGAACCGACTTGTTGTCCTTAAAGTTTATTTCTCAAGAGTGTTTTTATGTGCATTCATCTGGATTCATTACGTATCGTGCTTGTGATTTGTCAGAGTATGTTTTAAATAGATTGATGATGATATGTTATGCTCTAGTCGATGCTAAGACAAGAACCAGTTTGGCTCTCTCAACCCATGTGGGCAAGGCTGAAGTCAATAACTGTAAATAGGGTGTCTGCTGTTAATATCGTTGAGATATATATGTATACAAAATTTATATTGTTTTATCTGAGATGCTTGTTTTTTGTGTGATTAATAACAACTATATAGTTGTGAAATAACATTGTTTTGTATGATTAAACAATCTTCTTTTGACAGATGATTTTTGTTTTTTTTAACAGAAACATCATTTATTTATCATTATTTTCTAGATTGAAAAGAGTGAATTTATGAAGCTAGGGGTCATGCAGGGTGTAAATCCAAGAGTCATGTTCTGGACTTTGTTTAATGGTTGTGTGAAATTCTTTTTGCAGGGCTGGTCTGAAACAAATGAAGATTGAGCGAGTGAAGAAGTTTGAGTATTGCTTACCTTGTAGGTGACCCAATATATTAGATTACTCCTACTTCATCTTGTGCTTATTTGTTTATGGCTTTGTGCATTATGACTTGTCTGCTTTATCCATACTGTGAGCATGATGTCATATCATGCACTTACGTAAATCAACAACTTTGTATTTCCTAGTTATGACCTTATTTCACTTCTAGTTAGAGTTAGGAAACAGGAAATAGCTGTTATAGGTGGCATTATTCATGTATTACTGATAGTACTTCCTCCTTCCCGGGAATAGTTTCCCACTTTGACCTTTTGCAGTCAAACTTTGACTATGTATTAATCTTGAACCACACATGTAAAATGTTTACTTATATTATATAACAAAAATTCAATCCCCAAATATTCATTATATAAAAAGTTAAATATTTTAGATTTGTGGTTTAATGTTAATTCGTAATCAAAGTTGGAAAAGTTTGGCTGCAAAAAATCAAAGTGGGAAATTATTCTGGGGACGGAAGTAGAATATAAACATCAGTAATCACTCCCTCTAAAGTTTGATGTAAATAAATCAAACTTTAGCTTACATCAAACTTTAGCTTACAAGTTGTCAATATTTTTCTTAATACTGGATCGCTTCTTTCTTAGGATTTTAGAACTGGCTTTCTAGTTCTACAACATTTTATCATATTTGTAATCTTGAAATGCAGTGGAAATGAAATACAGAAAGTTTCATCCTATGAATTATCATCTTTTGGCAGATTTCTATCATCCCTTCCAGGAAGATGAACTAGAGCAGAGTACTGTGGTGTCACTTCTATATCCAATAGACCCTAAGCCGGTACGGAACTCTTCTCATGCTAGTTTCCTAGCTATAACTACTTGTTAGCTACAACAAATAACAATTTACAGCAGGAAGTATCTGAATGGAATGAGCTTTATGTATATCACCTCTGGTTGCAGGTATTTGGTGAGTTTGATTGGGAATTTGATGAAGTAGAGGTATGGATACAACTCATGTTGTAGAATCATGAAATTTCATAAATTGATCTAAATTTTCTGCTATGCATATTATGTCAACTATAAAATAAACATGTTCAATCAACCTATTTCATCCAGGAGTACACAGACAAGCTTATTGAGGAAGAAGAATTGCCTGCAGATCAAAAAGAACCCTTCAAGGTATATTTTCATGTTGCTGATATCTCAGCAGTGTTGCTTCCTTCCTTTTCTTTTTATTTGTTCTCCCTTGTTTCTTTTCTGGTTGCTTAGTTAGGGATTTCCAGCATCTGAAAATTAATGGCACCGTCTGTACTCTGTTTTATCAGGAATTTGTGAAGGAGAAAGTTCGAGAAGCCAGAAAAGCTAACCGTGAGGTACTTTTATGGTTTTGTTCTAGGAAATTTCACTCTCCTGTGTGCCATTGGTCTCTTACTTTTCTCTCTTGCAGGCGAGGGAGGCTCGTAAAAAAGCTCTGGCCGAGATGAGTGAGGATACAAAAAAGGCATTTGAGAACATGAAGTTTTACAAATTTTATCCTGTAACTACGGCAGAGTCTCCTGATGTATCCAGTGTCAAGGTGAATGTCCTCAATCAAGAATTTCATTTCATTGTTGTTGAAGTTACCTGGAATATAATAAACAGCCTAAGTGTCGTGACTCATGAGGGATGGTGTTATTGCCCCCTGTCCCATTTGAGATTCTCTCTAATCTCTATTTCTTGTCTGGGTGCCCATAAAAAATAAACTAATTTTAAAATGGCAATAAAGTACCTCATGTCATTGATTAAGCACCCATCGTCTTCTCAATATTTACATGGATTATCACCCACTTGCAAGTATGATTTTTTATATTTATCAACCACTTCATCTTTACATGTGCCAAAAGTAACAGCCCATTTCAAATTGGACGGAGAAAGTATTACCCATCTGCTGTTGTTAATAATTTCTTTTCCCAGAATTTGTGGCTTTTCCTAAAGAATACTGGTTATTTTGTAGTTCGTATATAACACTTATGTCAACAGAACCATCTGTTAGTGATAGGAAGATCTTTATATTATGTGAAGTTTTATGGGGTATCCTGTTGAGAATGAAGAGTGAAAAAATAATCATAGCTTGAAGACACTGGTAAGTAACGCGCGCGCGCACACACACACACACACACACTATACTAATTTATTAGCCTTTTATGAAATGGTCACTTTAAGATAGCAACCATCACCGGTATCTTTTTATGTGGTGATGGCCTGATGGGTGAGGTCCTAACCTGTTGATAGATGATCCTTACCTTTTTATGCTTGTTACATACCATTGGCGTAGAGTGACAATTCAAGCACCCATATCTATTAATGAAATGATAATTCAATTGTAACGGTGATCTATTTGCATATTATTCAATTTTTAGCATTATGGTGCCATTTCTTTGATGTAATGGATCAATTACATGGTGCTAAGATTCTAGATCAGCCTAAACAAGGATAATTTTCAGTGTATAGTTGATAAATAAGTACCTCAGTGTTCTAGAACATATAGTGAAATGAACTAAACTAAAACTTAAAAAATGCCATAATTAGTTTTCTTTCTGATTTTGGTAGTATTACGTCAGCTGGAATCTAACCTGGCTACTCCCTTCACATTGTACTGCAGTCGCCTTTCATTAACAGATACTACGGGAAGGCTCACATGGTTCTCTGAAGAGCATGCCAACCAACATCTAGTATCGAGAAGAGTATTTCTTACAAGTCAAGGGTTGAGGCTCTGACTGAAGAGCACCCAGCAACATTCTTTTATGGAGAGGAGTATTTCAAACAATGGTTGAAGCTTGTAGAAATACATGATCTACTGAGGATATGCCCGTTTTAAAGTTTTTGATGTATCCGATAGTAAAAGCTTTTAGGAGCTAAGGGACTTGGCAAATAGAAACCACAAGATGGTGCAATTTAGCTTGCCGTTTATGTATTAGATGTAAAAATCAATTTTGCACATTTGATTTTAAATTCACTTGTGTGAATTTAATTATAATCTCATTCGTTCAAACATCACTAATGTTTTGCATATTTTAATGCTGGAATAATTTGTGTAACTTTATTATAAATGGATGGGATCATATAACCTGTGGCCTAGAGATGCAATTGTCTAGGATGCGGGTTGCCTGGTTTAGCCAGGTAACTGAGCATTGTTATAGTTTAAAGTTCTGGAACCTGAAAGACTTGTGGTTGAGTAGCAATTTACTGGGGCCAGAGCATTGGTATAGTTTAGGATACAGACATGGTTACCAATTTGGGAATCAGGACCTCTTTTACTTTGTTCTTGATTTTAAAGATGGGAACAGAGCTCCAATTTTATTTTCTCAAGGAGTCTTTCACTCGTCTATTGTTGTACTTTTGTTATATGACTTGTGAGGACTAGCAGACATAGCAGAAACATAATAAAGTCTTCACTGAACTTGTATAAAACCTGTGTTTTGTCTTCCATAATAAGTGATTAGTTACAAGTCAAAACTCAAGAAATCTGTTTAGGCCAAATCCCTGATAAACGTTCACGCACCGCAACATGTTCCTGTCCAGTTTATCCTGTCCTGACTCTTGTACATCTCATGTTCTATATAACACGCTTCCTCCATACTGATCCAGACCATAAATCACAGCCAATCAACGCAGAATCATCTCAATTTACAGCAATGGAATACCATCTCAAGCTTCTTTTTGCCGTACTCATATGTTCCTCCTCACTGCTCTCACTCTCTGAGGCAGGTCAAATAGCAATTTACTGGGGCCAGAGCGACAACGAAGCCACACTATCCAAAACCTGTGCCTCTGGAAATTACAGATTCGTAAACATAGCATTCCTGGATACGTTCGGCAATGGCCAAGCTCCATCGATTAATCTCGCGAGTCATTGCGATCCCTCTAATGGTGGGTGCCAGGGCCTGAGCTCCGAAATAAAATCTTGTCAGTCGAATGGGGTGAAAGTGATGCTATCTCTAGGAGGAGCTGATGGAAGCTACTCACTCACTTCAGCTCAAGATGCCAAACAAGTTGCAACTTACTTATGGAACAACTTCTTAGGTGGGCAATCATCCTCGCGTCCTCTAGGAGATGCAGTTTTGGATGGATTCGACTTTGACATCGAGGTAGGTAGCGACAAGTACTGGGATGATCTTGCAAGTTATCTTTCCGGTTACAGCAACAGGGGCAAGAAAGTGTACCTTAGTGCAGCCCCACAGTGTCCTTTTCCTGATGCATATGTCGGGAAGGCTCTAGACACGGGTCTTTTCGACTATGTTTGGGTACAGTTCTACAACAATTATTGCCAGTATACTTCAGGTGCAGATACTTTTAAGTCAGTCTGGAAGCAATGGACTTCTATCAAGGCTGGTCAGATTTTCCTCGGTTTGCCTGCATCCAAGTCTGCTGCAGGAAGTGGATTCGTTCCTGCAACTGAGCTTATGTCGAAAGTGATTCCGATTATTAAGGGTGATGATAAGTACGGAGGCGTGATGCTGTGGGATAAGTACCATGATGATCAGACTGGATATAGTTCTGCCATCAAGAACTCTATATAGATAGATAGATTATAGATATATGTCCATTTACTTTTTTTTTGTATATGTTTGCTTATGTGAGATTTTGCTTGTATTTGAACTGTGTGATGATCACTTATCTATCTACATATATGTCATTTTGATTGAGACAGTCTTGTATCCTCTGTATTTTGTTGTTGACCTGTTTAACTGTTGAAGTTATGGCCTTATGAGTTACTATCAGTTGGTTGGAATGTTTAGTATAGAAATTCATTTCAGCAATTTGGGAAGCTGAAACAGTAAATCTAAATTGCATATATATACGGAAGTGTTGTTTCTTCAACTCCGTCCCTCACAATACGTCTCTTCTCTTCTTTCACATTCATATCAGTAATAGTGCAATTTCCTGTAGGTAATTGCTGAACCACGTAAATCATTGTGTCTATTTACTTTGCCGCAAGGTTTATTTTCAATTTCAGATGCTGCCGCATAACATGATCTGTGAAGCTTCTACAGTATAGCAGAAAATGCCAGTTTCCATTTACATAAACTTTCTTAACTAGAAGAAGGTTTCCTGTTTTAGTATCTTTCTATAACACGAAGTTAGTTATAACTGCCTTCAGGTGGTTAATTAGCCAACAGCAGCTAGCTAGTCTTCTTCCACAGCTATATTTACAACTTAGCTTGCATGCTGTAAGTTACATGTTCATGTTATCTCTTCTATTCAACTTTTCTGATTGATTGCAACTTGATATGTGGTTCATCAATGGTGATTCTATATACACTTTTCGATTTCTAGATATGGTATCAGTTTGATATCCATCAAATCACCAGTTTTCTTTCTACTTTCACTCGATCCTGAAGAATATGCCCGTTTTCTTATGTTTTTTTTGTATCTGAAACTAAAAACTTTAGAGGCTAGCTAGGGTCTAGGGACATGGCAGTTGACAAACAGAAACCGCAACATGGTCAATTTTGCATATTTGATTCAAATTCAAAAGTGTGAAATTTCGACTAATCATACTCATCCATTCAACCATTACTAAGTGTATTTTACTGCTGGAATAATTTGTTTAACGTTGTTATAAGTAGATAGGATCATCAACCTGCATTCTAGAGAGGTAATTGTCTTGGTTGCAGATTGCCTGGTTCTTGGACCAAGTGCTTAAGCATTGTGGTTCTGGAAACTGAAATGCAGTGATGGTTAAAATTTGGGAAGGAGAGCTCTTTTACTTGTTTCTGTATTATAAAGATGAGAATGAGAGCTCCAATTTTGTTCTCTCACGATAGTAGTAATACAAATGCAGTGGTTTGGATTAGTATGGACTAGCAGACATAATAGTAGTAATACAAATTTACAAACATGGCAGAAACATAATAAAGTCTTCACTTAGCTTGTCTTGCATTGAAAACTTGTGTTTTGTCTTCCATAATAAGTGATTAGTTACAAGTCAAAACTCAAGAAATCTGTTTAGGCCAAATCCCTGATCAACGTTCATGCAACGGAACATATTACTGTACAGTTTATCCAGTTCTAGTACACCTCATGTTCTATAAAAACTCTCTTCTTCCATACTAATCCAAACCACAAATCACAGCCAATAAACACAGCAGCATTTCGATTTACCACAATGGAATTCCTTCTGAAGCTTCTTTTCGCCACACTTATATGTTCCTCCTCATTCTCTGAGGCAGGCAAAATAGCAATTTACTGGGGCCAGAGCGACAATGAAGCCACCCTATATAAAACTTGCGCCTCTGGAAATTACGAATTCGTGAACATAGCGTTCCTGGCTACGTTTGGCAATGGCCAAGCTCCATTGATTAATCTCGCGAGTCATTGCGATCCCTCAAATGGTGGGTGCCAGGGCCTGAGCTCCGACATAAAATCTTGTCAATCGCGAGGAGTGAAAGTGATACTATCTCTAGGAGGAGCTGATGGAAGCTACTCACTCACCTCAGCTCAAGACGCTAGGCAGGTTGCAACTTACTTATGGAACAACTATTTAGGTGGGCAATCATCCTCCCGTCCTCTAGGAGACGCAGTTTTGGATGGAATTGACTTTGACATTGAGGGAGGCAGCGACATGTACTGGGATGATCTGGCAAGTTATCTTTCCGGTTATAGCAACAAGGGCAAGAAAGTGTACCTTAGTGCAGCCCCACAGTGTCCATTTCCTGATGCATATGTCGGAAAGGCTCTAGACACAGGTCTTTTCGACTATGTTTGGGTGCAGTTCTACAACAACTATTGCCAGTATACTTCAGGTGCAGATACTTTTAAGGCAATCTGGAAGCAATGGACTTCTATCAAGGCTGGTCAGATTTTCCTCGGTTTGCCTGCTGCTCAGTCTGCTGCAGGAAGTGGTTTTGTTCCTGCAAGTGAGCTTATGTCGCAAGTGATTCCGATTATTAAGGGTGATGATATGTACGGAGGCGTGATGTTGTGGGATAAGTACCATGATGATCAGACTGGATATAGTTCTGCCATCAAGAACTCTATATAGAATTATAGATATGTTCACTTACTGTTTCTGTATATGTTTGGTTATGTCTTATGTGAGATTTTGCTTGTCTTTGAACAATGTGAGATGATCATTTATCTATGTATATATTATGCCATTTGTGAATGAGACAATCTTGTATCCTATGTAGTTTGTTGAATGATCTGTTGAGTTTGGTTTGTAAATTGTGGTACAAAGGTTGTTTATTCTGTGTAATCCATCTTGGTATTTTTTTACAGAATCATGTTAATTCTTGTGTATATATACTATGCGATAATGGTACTTTCGATTTCATACGCTCTCGTCTAACATGATCTCGGAAGCTAAATTTTACATGAGATTACTCTTGACAGTTTGAAATTACATCCAGTAGATCATTAGTGATCATTACCAATCAATAGACTCAATGATGTTCAAGAAACAAACACTTCAAAATATTTCACTTGAAAACTTATACTACAAAATATACTTATAATTTTACAATCTCTCATCATGTCATTACAAGGAGAAATTAACTTGAAGAAAATGAAATCACAATCAATCAATAATATATATTAGATCCAATTGAAACAAGATAATTATCACCAGTGTGCTTCAATCTCTCCAAATGACTATTATCCACTGGCCTTATTACATCAACACCTTCTTGCTTAGACAATTTACAATCTTCTCCCTCATCTTCTCTATAATTCCCGAGATAGTCCTTCAAAGGTCCAACATAGTTTTCGAACCCAAGTGTAGTCATAGCCCACAAGAGATCATCACCATTGATGGTCTTCCTCTTCTCCCTCTGGCATTTATCCGACGCTTCACCTGTCACAAAGCTGATGAACTCGGACACACATTCCTGAACGGTCTCTTTCGCGTCTTTGGAGATTTTCGCATTTGCAGGGAGGGATTTCTTCATGATCCTGCTCACGTTCGCGATTGGCAATAAACGCTCTGGATCGTTTTTGTTGTCCGATACCGGGCTGGCAATGGTTTGGATTCTCTTGCCGGCCATGGCAAAAGGATTGGAGAGAATGCAATGCAATGACAATAAATGGTTGAAAGTTTGGTGTTTTGAGCTTGACTAGAGAGGGGTATATATACTTATTGAAGACATGGGAGCAGGACGGTTTTGATGTGGACACTATGAGTCTGTATGACCAAAATGTTGCATACTTAGATACCTGAAATTTCAAATATATTCTTCAATGACAGTAAAATCTGAATTCAGTGAAAAGCACTAATTAGAATGGGAGAGCTCCAGCTGGAATTCTTTTCTAGATATCGACACAAATATTTACATTAACGAGAATTTAGATCCTGAAATTTTACTATATGATACTATGATTTAAAATTCTTACATTTATAATTCGAAACTTATTCAAAATTAAAATCGAACGATATGAGGCAGAGGAACATACCGTCGTCCAACACATGTATCGGAGTTGATCATTTTCTATTTTCTTTTTTCCTTTAGATTTTGATCTTTGACTTGGGGCTCCGAAACATTTGGATAGATGAGAATACATATATTTCAGAAGTTTAAGTTAAACTTTGTCTATTTAAAAGTTAACAATATCATTGTATATATTTTGTCTTGTTAAAACCTATAAATTAATCTAAATTTCGCTAGACATGAGCAAGAACAATTTCATGTTTCTTGGATTATGATACTACCTGGCTGGAGAAGACACTGATTTTGCTGGT
This sequence comes from Plantago elongata, assembly GCA_036897095.1. Classification (NCBI taxonomy): domain Eukaryota; kingdom Viridiplantae; phylum Streptophyta; class Magnoliopsida; order Lamiales; family Plantaginaceae; genus Plantago; species Plantago elongata. Next base: position 5,877 of record JAYMSP010000203.1, on the reverse strand, counting down.
TAGTTGAAAAACAAGATTAATTGTCGGTCAGAAGTCATTAATTAAGCAGGCAATGAATTGAAATGCAACCCAAAAACATGCCAAATGGCAGATTTTGCTGCATTTTCCAGTGTCCTATACACATCAGATATATACGACTCAAGCAGAAATACGTCATATATTGGTCATATCAATTGAAATATGAATATAATAGGGCTTATAAACTACAATTTGTAACTTTACGTGAGGAATTTGGCCTTTGGGTTTGGATCTAGAAGTTGACTGTCCAATTGCTGACCCATATTGCGGCCTATTTATGAAAAAATTAGAAGTTCAAATATACAATTTTAATTTTGGTGGAGTATGTGTTAGTCGAAATTAATTTAAAGTTTAGGGTCCATGCCTATTGCCTTAAAACAAAGCTTAATTTATTCAAACTTTATAATACACAATCTGCCATATTTGCAAGTGAGTTGTTTGTGAACATATAGAAACAAGAAGATGGCTTAGTTTTAAATGGTGAGTGGTATTTCAAAATACCATCAACCAAGCAATGCAGATTTGTGGACAAACAGAACATCCAAGTGAAAGAGACTCGTCATATAAATACAAGATTCATCTTTCTGCAGGAGATTGATCAGGTTAGGGCTTGATTCCACAAGGTGAAGAATTGCGAGAGAACTTAATCGAATCGAGTAATGTATTGTTGGGCATGCACTCGAATAATTTATCATTTTTGTTGAATAAATGGATATATGGAGTTTATAAATTAAAAAATCGTATCTTGTCCATTTAGACTTTAACACTTTACACTACATGTGTATCATTTGAAAGTTTAAGACATATTAACTAAATTTATTGAAAAATTATCACCTAAATCAAGTTTATCGTTATTTCATAGATTATGTGGTGGAGATCAATGATCTACATCATTCATTTAAGTGCATGCCCCACATTTACATGTTTATGTGGAGTAATATGGAGCATTCTCCATTACATGATCCATGAAATAAATAATAGACAGTGTAGGTAGTAATTTTCCAAACTTAAGGGGTTAAAAATATCTTTATTTTAAGTAACCTATCTATAAAACTTGAAAATAAACATGTCCAACATTTAAGATTGGTGTCCTATAATAATTTCTCGGTATTGCACAAGTATAAAGTGGGTTGGAAAGATTAACTATTAGTATATGGCTCCATCATGCCAACGAAAGGGGAGTCATAATTTATAACTTTTACTTTTTAGCATTTTATTACAAACTTCTTAACCTATAAATAAAAAAAAATATCTTTAAATTTTTATTAGGGCGAATTATATAAACCATCCATGTTATTTGCCCTAATTACAGATTAGTACCCACTGTTTGAACAATTACATCCAAACTCATTTTCCATCTCCGGTATTGACTCCAGCGATGAGTTGACATGAATTGCTTATGTGGCGTTGATCTGGTGTTATGTGGCATGGGTTTATCTGTAATTGATAAAACAACACGATAAAACAAAACCTGGCTTCGATTAAAAAAACTCAAACCCTTCGTCTTCACCATAAAGCCGCCAAAAAATCACATCCATATTCATTTCTCTGCAAAACCCTAAGCAAGGGCAATCGGCCATTATATTGGATTGAACTTGAACTGTGAACCATTGATTTGAGTGCAATCTATTGCCTTTTGTACTAGTTTGGTATTTTGGTATGACAATGAAGTACAATATGTTTCCGACTTTTGTGGTATTTTTGAAGTAGAACATCATATTTTCCTTCAATAACTTTATTGCAATCATTACACATAATTTTTTATACATTAGATCATATGATAAGCTTCACTATGACACAAGATAGTAATACTCCTAATAAAACTAGGTCTATTGTAACAAGTCTCCTAAGGAAGCAATCTGCATCACCATTTTGCACGACTCTTGGGTGCATGATTTCTTCTTCCACTTGTTGTTGATGTTGTTGAAAAGATGGTTGAGAAGAAAAGCAAGCATCAGTTCCATCATCTCTTGCATACCAATGAGACCAACCGTGATCGGGGCAACGGTAGTACAACCTTATGTGGTTCTTCGTACTGCACGAAACAACTAACGTCGTCAACATATCACAACCAAACTTGTGGCATGAAACAACCCTTCCATCACAACTTGGGGAATTGTTTTGCATTGTTTTGATTTGGGTGAAAAGGATGGACAACATGAAGAAAATTGGACAAAAGATCAACATTTATAAGAGAAAGGGGGTAATTTTTTGAAGAAAAATGGTAACTAACGGCTAGTTTTCTGTTTCATAATTACAGATAGACCCATGCTAGTTCTAAGTCAATTACATGTAAACCCAGTATGGACTTCCATTCAGCAGGTGAAAACGACTTCAAATTCAACTACAAATAGCCCCAGATGACATGGAATCCCACGTAGACAAGGGCGTGTGTCCGGTGAGCTGATATCAACATCGGCGTTTTGTAATTGATAACTCGATTTTGGACACTGACGTAATTGTTCAAACACTTGGCACTAATCTGCAAATGAGACATCTATCAGGAGTGGTTTATGTAATTTTCTATTTTTTATTATATCTATGTCCTACTTCATCATTATTTTATTCAATCTTTCTTTGACTTTATCATTCATTTATAACTTTACCAACATAATACACCACATAAACTATTATCCTATCATTTTTTTTCTTATTTGAAGAGAAAGTAAGCCCCTAGGGAGTTATTATTTGACCGGAGGGAGTATTTATTTTGTTTCGTTGTAAAACCATCACATCATCTTTCAAAATATTAACATAATGTGTTAAAAATGTAATTGAAATTGTTAACAACTTAAAATCATAATATAATCTATTAAAATTATAACGAAAATGGTGTATCTCGACAGTTTTTATAAACTCGGTTGATCAAGTTGTTAAAATTAAAAACCGAGAAAAGAAATAAAAATATATTACCTTCTCAAAGATTCTGGTTGTATACTTTGTCGGGATTTTTGAATTATTACGGGCCACAACACTACGACTGCGTGCAATATGAAATTGGACCAGTAATTGGAGTCGGCCCCCTCTTTAAAATAGCCATCGAATGAGGCTAGCTAGGATTCTGTTACATTCTCCTCCTTCTATCTCTGTGATTATTATTCACCATTGACTTGCCTATGCTGCAGGTCGGTGGGATGTGGATCAGGCTTCAGATTCCTTTTTTTTAAATAGGAAATGTTACTCCGAACTTCAATTTATTGGTTGGAACTTTAAAAGCGAAGCGTTTTACTAATTAATTTATATTTTATTATCAAATTATGAGTAATAATAATGTTTATTCCTGATAATAAATGATAATCCATATAAAGTTGAATGAATAAATTTTTACTTGTATAGAACATGTATAGATATTAGATACTATACTACTAGTTTATTCCCGATATTTAATTCAGCAATCAGCAATTTGGCATGAGTTCTTATATCTTGGTTAAAAGTGCTAGCCGTCCACATCAGGTAGATCAATTTAATCCGTTGCTGAATAAGTACCCGTCCCGTTCTATTAATCTAGTCTGGAGTTCGATTTTTTCAATCAACCAACTCACATCTTTAATTATAAATTAATTTTAAATCGTAAATATAAAATGTTATAAGTGGACCGAAAAATCAAACTAAAACCAAATCACCTGGAGGGTTGTAGTACTTACATCGAACTTGGTTCACTTCATCATTGTCTTCATTATTTCATTGTACAGTAATTTCTTCTTTGAAACTTGGCGATGAAAGTTGTTGAAGGAGCTTAGGAGAAATTTATGTGATTGTAAATCGTTCACTTTCAGTGTCATAACTTGTAATAATAGTTGGTGAATTTCGAAGTAATAAATTATTAATGTTCTTTTGTGACTGTAGATTTAGATTTGTCCAACCGAACCAAGTAAATTGTTGTCATTGTTGTGTTTATCTTTTAGGCGTGTTCATTGACATTGATGTGCGGAAAATTAAGGAACTTGAGTTGAGTTTCTTATTACGAAGGTGACTAATGTGAACTTTGTCTGAATGCATAAGCTTGAGAACAAAGTATTATGGAAACTATCCGTATTAGTTGCTAACATCTTATTCGAAAAAAATTCATAACTAATTTTGATGGTGTAGAGGATCGATCATCTTCAAGGAAGAGTTGTCACCCATTGATATTGTCTCCGAAGGGCGGACTAAGAATTCAATGTTTAATGGGACGAAATTTATTTCTATCTATATATTATTTAAAGTTGATAGCCTATTTCCGCATTCTCAATCTCAAAAATATTTATGGAATTCGTAATAATAAAATGAATATTTCAAAACCTTCCATTATTACATTCATTTGATTTTAGGTATTAACGTTTTCTTTTTGCATGTTTAGTTAATTTATTTTTGGTACCATATTACATAGATAAATTTTAGTGAATGTAATATAACTTTATCTACAAATATCCAAAACATATTGTGAATATATATTTGAATTCGTCTTGACAAGACGAATTCATATACACCAATCTTAAATATCATTATTAATTAAAATAAAATATGAATTTATTAAATAAGATCAAATGAAATAATGAAATTTAACAAATAGAGAATTTATTAATTAATTCAATTATACATTAAATTTATGAAATTAATTTTATTTTCAACAAGTAATGTATATCTTTGACTATCCATTGGCATTACATAAAATATTTTTTTAATAATAAATAATTTTATCTATGAAATAACTAAAAATATTTAAATTATTCGTGACAAGACAAATTCATTAACAACAATCTATGATATTATTACTAATTAAATAATTATTTTATTTACTAAAATAAAATATAAATTTAATAAATAAAATAAAATAATAAAATTTTATAAAATGAGCATTTATGAAATACTAGAAATGATACACTGTGCTAAGCACGATGCACGTGAATTTTTTAAATAAAGTATAAATTAGTTTCTATATTACATGTCTAACTTCATCTGATGTGACCTACCTAAATTCTATACATCAATTTTGTTTAAATTTAAATTTTGAGATCGATATTTGTCTAGTGTAGTGTCTGAAATAGTGCTTAAGAAATTCAATTGAAGAAAAAGAAATTGACAATATTTTTAATAACGATATTGCAAATATATCAAATAATAGAAAATTAGTAGGAGACAATTGTAATTTGACCTAGAAGTGACAATTTAACATAGAAGATATAAACCAAAAATATAAATATATATATGATTTTCATAAATCAATGCATGTAGAATATTCTTATTTGAACAAACTAATAAATAAAATAGTTAAAATAAAAAGGAAAAATTGTTAGAAATTCAAAAAAAGAAGATAAATATTGAAAAGTTGGCCAAAGTTGTGTAAACAGTTCTAAGAGCTCCTGTTTGCACAACTTTGGTGGTTGAAGTTGATGCGGTGTGGAGTTTCTCCACAAGAGTTGTTTTAGCTCAGATTAGAGTTGTAATTTACACCTCCACCCGTAGATGCTTCGAATGGAGCTGTGAAAATAACTTCAATTCTCCATTGCACAACTTTGATGGCCGGAGTTGTTGCGGTGTGTAGATTCTCCACAAGAGTTGTTTTAGCTCCGATTGGAGTCGCAATTTACAGCTCCAACCGTAGATGTTCCGAATGGAGCTGTGAAAATAACTTCAATTCTCCATTGGAGCTATTAAAGTAATTGTGAATGGAGTTGTACACAGCTCCATCAGAGTTGTTTACAAAGCTTCGGCCATTTCCGTTGGAGCTCTATTGTCCTTCCCCTATTTTATTTTTCAAATTCAGTCAAAGTTTCAATTGGTCTGAAAATTATTTCTGATTTTGCAATTAAGTTCATAAACTACTTATATTATGAAAATTATAATTATATTTTAAAAATTATAAAAGGCCCCTATAAT
>JAYMSP010000202.1:0-68201 GCA_036897095.1 Plantago elongata | reverse complement strand
AGGTAATATTATGTATTGTGTTAACTTTGAGATTTAGAAATTAATATGTATGAAGTATGAAGATAGTTTAATTTGATATTTGGGAAATGTAGTATGATGAAGAAGATTTAGTTGAATTTTGGCAAATGCAGTATGATGAAGAAGATAGTTTAATTTGATATTTTGGCAAATGTATGAATTTTGTTAATTTTGACTAGTTTGGGACAATTGTATAATTTTCGGGAACAATGTTATATACTAGCTTGTTAAACTTAACTCATCCAAAGTCCGCCACTCCGAAATTGACTGGCAAATCTCGTAGATCGACGATGTGTGGCATGAATGCCGTGTATTAGAGGATCTTTGGCTCAACAAGCTCGATCAACGTGCCGTTGAGTTTGATCAGATCTAGGTCGTGCTTGCAGGGGAGATGTCGATGGCGACGATCTTCTCACGACAGAAGCAACGGATTCAGCTCGAGTCGCCATGGTTGTTTTGGTGTTTAAGCTCGGTGTTTTAGCTCTCTTCTCTCCAGGAAGGTTTTGTAGTGAGATAAAAAAAAAAATGGTTGATTGGTATTGATTTTATGAGTGAGTGTGTGTTTTATTTGGGCATTTATATAAAAAAAACTACTTACCGATTTGTATTGTTTTAATCGGTTCTTTATTATAAAAACCGAATTTTCTTATAAATTAGTAAAATCTCCCATTTACTATACTTACTCATATAAATTTGGATGCCTAAAACTTAATCATCTCTTCTTCTTAGAAATGCTCAAGACACCAAGGGGCTGAGTGGCATAGCATTGTAATGGATATTTGAATGGATTTAGCTAAAATTGTATTTGACATGGGACTGAAATAGGAGAAATTTAAGATTAATTTTTTCTATTTCAATTTCATGTCAAATAATACTATGGCACTCGACCTAAGTTATAATTTAAAATCACACTGTAAGATTGTAAGTTGATTATATGGTTTTTATGTCAGATCGGGTCTCCCCCATCCACACACTATTTTTAATGAAGGTGAGATCATATACAATAGCATGTGGACGATTTTATGGGTGTTAATCGGGCTATTGCTTTTAAAACCAATACCACTTGATTTGTGTAGCATTTGGAAGAAAAAAGATGAATGAACGTATCCATCGGCTATCCATTCAGTTCATTTATTTGTCACATGTATTTTTGCTCATATCATATATAATTAGATTTAAACTGTCAAAGTATTAATAAACATAATTAAATTTCACATCTCTTTATAAATTTAATCTTTAAATGAGATAAAATTTAATCACAACTTCCATAATGTTTCAAAAAAAATTGATAGTTCTTACTTATTTACTTCCGTCAAATTTAAGTTTCATTAAAAATAATCCACAAAAGTTGCTTATAGCAAAATATAAAAATCACTTCTAAAATTTTTTCCCCTCTTCCAGTAAGTATAAAGTAAGATATCATCGTGGCGACCGATTATATATATATTTGAATTGAATTTTTCAATTCTAATTGCATTTTTATTTTGTACACAAAGTTGAACCAGGTACTTTAATAAGGGGCCTAGGGTACTCCTCCCCCTTAAGTCTTTGTAGAAGATACTATAGTGCGTACGGACTAACCCTTTTCCCAGAGATAACTTAACTTAAATTTAATAAAAACATCAATTCAAATATTTAACCAAACACTCAAAATTCTTATTCTAGTTCTGGGTAAAGTTTGGCCTTTCGGAGTGGATGTAATTAAAACATTAAGATCCAGAACGATGCCAACCGAATTTATTATTCTAGTTCATTTGTCCTTTCTCCCATTTATAATTTCTTAAAACCCTTAAACTTTTCATGCCTCAATTTTTAATGTCTCTACAATCAATTATGGATAAAAGTATCATTTATTACTGTCTCAATCCTAATGATCAGTGTAGCCAAGTGAATGCGATACAACTCATGATATTTTATTTGTGGTTAAGAACAAAATTTATCTGTTTAAGGATGGTGATATAAGTATTCTTAATTTGCATAAGAGACCATCAAAGTCATAACTATCACAGAACTCTTGAAATTGGGCCCCATGCCTTTATCCTTAAGTAAGTGGTCCAAATCTTGTGGATCAATTCGGTTTACTGTGATTTGGATGTCAAGTAATTAACAGATACTAGTACATTACATGTGTGGAAAGTTAATCATTATTACTCCTAAGCCAACCCATCAATGACTCAGCTCACAATTAACGTAGATTAACACCTTTAAATGTTTGAATTATTATCGATGGTGACACTCATCTCTCCTTACAACACGTTCAAAAATAATAATAATTAAATTTATATATAATTTGTAAAATACTCTCAAAAATGATGTACAATATTCTAAAATATACGGGACGGGTTTGAGAGAAAATTAAAAGAAAAGAATTCAAAATTCCTAAAAGAAACGGTTATATTGCATAACCTTCCCTCGGATTTTTTTAATCAGGAATAGATTAACTTTACGTAGGCTGAGATCAATTTTTAGAGCTCCAGGTCACATCGGTCGTTTTTCGAGTTCAAATAGGTTTTGAATAAATTTTGTAGCGGATATCACATATGGAGAAGAAAAGTCACTGGAAAAATGCAAACCGAAATCTAAGGGTGGACTACAAATACGGAGAAGAAAAGTCACTGGAAAAATGCAAACCGAAATTTAAGGGTGGACTACAAATACATGCCCTACAGGTATGGAACAATACTTGTATGTTAAAGTTATTATGGAATCTCTCTAGCAAATAGGACAATCTTGGGGTGAAATGGGTGCAGAGCTACTATTTACCACATGACAGGATAATGTATGGGGATGCCCCGACCTCATGTTCTTGGATTTTTATAGAGATTCTTAAGTGTCGGTTTCTTACTCGCCATAACTCTACATGGGATGTGATGATGGCTATGCCTAAGTTCAAAACTGGAGTCGTCTATCGAAGTCTAATTACCGGTGAAGAAGTACCATGGAGAGCTTTATTCTACCGAAACTTGGCTCGGCCCTGAGCACAGATGGCGGCATGGCTAGCGTGTCACGAAAGGTTATCCACCAAAACTAGAGTACACAGATTTGGATGGGTGCAGGATACGACTTGTTGCTTCTTCCCAACAAACGAGTCTCAAGCTCATCTTCTTTTCGAGCGCATTGTGCCAGGAGCAATTTGGAAGCAGGTTCTGGATTGGTTACGGGTCAGGCATATCCCACGGGCATGGAATGTCGAACCAGTGTGGATTTTACGTAATACTCGTGGCAAGGGATGGCGTGCAAAACTGCTTAAGCTGGCATTCACTGGAGCAATTAATGAGCCCTGGATTTTTCGGAGTACTTATTGTTTTGATATTACACTTGGTACACCTGATCATAGTCGTATTGCTAGAAAAGTTATTGATTTAGTTGTTTATATAGCTTGGAAATTCCGTAAACTACGGTCCTATGTTGGGTACCTTATGATAGTTTAGGCCTTTCCTTGTTGCTCTTTTATTATTAACGTTTTAGACTGGATTACTTAAATCGCTCTTTGTTTTGTAATTATTTTTTAATAATGAAAGTATTCAGTTCTAAAGTCACTTGGAAAAGAACTTGGAAAAATTTATTTGCTTATTGTTATTTGTTAATGAGATCTTAACTTTAGTGTCTCATAGAACTTCTTTGGGTTATGGCTAAACTTATAAGTTTTGATAGTAATTTCTCAAAAGGACGATTGTAGTGGATATCAATTTAAGAAGAAGAAGCACTACTTATTTTAAATAAAAAAGATTATATTTAATAATTATCGAGATATCAACTCAAGTATATGATAGACCTTCTTCCAATCATGACCTTAATTAACTAATGAGTTTTGCTTAGAGTTTGTATATATTTAATTAAAGGGAAAAATTATATCAGGTACCTCTTAATTTGATCTCTATTTTAAAAAAGTGTCCGGATTTCAAACAATTACATCAAGGTTCAAAGTAACTCCTGATTTCTAATTACATTTAGGCCCAAAGGTCAACACCCGGCTGATGTGTCACGTCACCTTGCTGGTGTGGCTCAAAATGTTCGAAAAAATAACGAAAATGCCATCTTCTTTTTCTATTTTTTATTTTCTTTAATTCCTTCTTCATTTTTACTTTTATTTTTACCTTTTCTTTAAATTCTCAATATCTATTTTTATTTTCTTTTATTCTCCAACCACCACCATAACCCACCATCATCTTCTTCTCCTTCTTCTTCTTCCCACCACCACCACAACCACCACCTCCTCCTCCTCCTTCTTCTTCCTCCTACCATTTTTTTGTTCGTCTTCATTTACAGCTCCGATCGGAGTAATAAAATACTTTTTATTGCTTTGACGGAGCTATTTTTACAGCTCCAATCAGAGTGGAGCTATAAAACAGCTCAGATTGGAGCTGTAAATCAGCTCCGGTCGGAGCAATTTATAGCTTCGATCTGGAGCTGAAAAACAGCTCCAGCTGGAGCTGTTGATCGGCTCCGATCAGCTCCATAGCGGAGCAATTCAGAGCTTTTTTCGGGCTTCGACGAGCTATTTTCCGACTCCAATGGAATTAGTTTGGAAGTTTCCGACTAGTAAAGAGAGGAGATGGAAGGGTTCTTGTTCTTGTTTTTATTTTATTTTCCTTTTCTCTTTAATATTTTTTTAAGTTTTCATTTCTTATTGTTTTTCTTAATTAGTAAGAGAGAGGAAAATCCACTTGGATGAAAGAGAGTGTTGATGGTGGCACTTTGATCAACGAAATTGCATCCAGGGGGGCTGTATGTATTTATTTAAAATTTGGGCATGAATCTGATTGGCCCAAATTTAAGGGGTACCATATGTAATTTACCCTTAATTAAAAGATTGAAGTCACACATGGTACTGAGCTTAGGGTTTATATCTATATTCAGGTTTGCGTGTTTTCAACGGTCTCTCACGCTTTAATGCTTTGCGTTCAATCCGTACATCCAATTCACATGTAGTGTCGCAATGCTATTGAGGGTGTGTCATATTCAACTGCAATTTTCTAAACATAACTGAATTATTGTATAAGATACTCCCTACGTCAATTAAAAACTTTATGAATTTTCTTTTATTGGTGTTTCTTTAAAACCACTTATGACTCCATACCTCAACCACCTTATAACACCAACGTTGTCGAGGTTCGAACACTGCACCTTATGCGTATCAGCCCCAACTCCTTATCACCAGACCACCTTATGGCTCCCGCTCTCTCACTTACTTAATCACTCACTTAAAAATTTGTCAATATATTACATCCACAAACCAATAATTAAGTGGTCGTTTGGATTAGGATTTCGATTCAATCGTAATTGAGTTTGATCGTTTTACATTTGAATAGGCTATTAGAATTGGCTAATTATTTGTCAAAACATAATTCAATTACAATTCAATTCTCACTCAATTCAATCATAATTCAATTCTCAACATATACAATCCTATACAATTTCATTTATATACCAAACATAAATTTAAACAACTTAATTATAATTTAGTTACCATTCATCAATTCACCCCAACTCAAACGAATTCAGTTACAATTCTAAATCAAAGAGTCACTAAGTCATTCTCCTCTAACAAAGAGATAGTAGACCTTGTTTTAATGGACTAGGAGGAAAAAATTAAACAGAGTTAAACTAAAACTGAACTGAATAAGTTTGTAGATGAATATAACATACCCTAACTCTTACTTATCTCTTTGTTTCTCTTTTTCCGTAACTTTCTTTCTTCATACATTAAGTATCAAAACCTCTTCTTTTTGCAATCAAGTTCTTTTCATCTTACAAAAGTACTCCTTACAATTTCGCATTCTTTCAAACATAATGTTTGTATGGAGGACTAGGCTACGTTATCTTCAGTTGAAAATTCATTTTAGGTTAGTTTAATTTAGTTAAGTTCAATTCTACTTAGGTTCTGTTCTTTTCAACTTAAAATCACTTCAATTCAATTCAGTTCCATTCATTTTAGTTCAGTTCAGTACAGCGCGACGTAGTTATAATTTATACCTTACTTCTGTTATGTTCAATTCAGTTCAGTTAAATTAAGTTCAATTCAGTTCCATTCAATTCAATCCAGTTCAATAAATTTTAGTTGAAAAGAACGGAACCTTAGTTATAGTTGCTCTACAATTCAGTTCCATTTAATTCAGTTCAATTCTTGTTAGGCTGTATTCTCTTCAACTAGAATTTACTGAACTGAATTTAACTGAACTGAACTGAAGTAAGGTATAAATTATAACTAAGAAGGGTTGAATTGAACTGAATTGAAGTAATTTTAAGTTGAATAGAATACAGGGGCTGATTGGCATGGCACTCAAATGGCCATTTGTAAGGGATTTTTGTGAAATTGTGTTTGAAATGAAATTTAAATGGGGTATTTGAAGTGTATTTTAGGCCAAATCATTGTTCATCGAGCCAAATAGAGCAATTTAAATGCTATGGCAATTAGCCCCACAGTCTTAGTTATATTTTATATTGCGATTTAATAAATTTCAGTTGAATAGAACATAATAACGAAAGAAGGAACACTAATGTTTAGAAATGACATATTTCATATCATTCTTTTAGGGTTTTATTATTGAAGAGACAGATTTGTTATCCTCATTTTCCTTTTTAAGAGATGAGATGAGGAAGCCAGGACATCGCCCCTGACTTCCAACATTTGAAAATTCTAAGACCAAAGAGCGAAAGGCAATAGAAAGTGAATCGTGTGTCACAAGATCACAGCATAAGCATTTGAGCATTGTCCGCCACATATTCTGGCATCCCACTCCATCAAAATCATAATTATAAAAGTAAGGGGAGGGTATTATAATTAGAAAATCCCACCTTTCATTGGCCAGCACACTAGTTTTCATAATCATGAATCATATACACTGCACCTGCAGGCTGCAGATATATCTTCACCATTGATATAAGCAAACTGAGTACATTTTCTAGACAGTGTCAGGAGATATTAGTGATATACAAATGAGACATATTAATATTTTTAATTATATATATAATATTTTAATTAATATAATTAATATTTATGAGTAATATTTTATATTATATATATATATATTGTTTATATTACATTTTTCATAATAAAATTTTTAATGTTTATTGTTATAGTTGTAATATTTATTGTCTATTTTAATTTATTTATAAGATCGTATCTCATAAGAATTACTGTCAATTTATAGTAAAATTACTTTGCTTGTCGTTCTTGCGTTTGTCTTCCTATGAAGTGGTAAGTAGATGTCTCAACAAAGCTTATACATGTGTCAAACAATTCTTCCGGGATAGCCCACTCCATCTTCAAGTGGGAGATGACGAAAATGACCTCTTAAATGCTCACGTTTTGTTATTGTGATTTGCTCTGATCCGCTGATGAAGACGTAATTGACCTCCAATTTATGTTTTCCTGCTCAATTCAGAAAAACCAAAGCGAGCTATGAAAAGCCAAACCTATTTGGTTGGGAAAATGGTAGTACTCGAAAAATCTCATCATCAAACAGTAATAGTGATTAGTGAGTACGTAGCGGATGCATTTGAGTGAGATTATAATAAAATAAATTAACCAGATTCATACAAAATATGTCAAAGAAACAAACTTTTATGATATTTTTCTTCGAGGAAAGTCAATGCATATCGAAAAATTATTTAACTGCCCGATCACTAATCAATCAGAGTCTCGATCCTTAAGCCGATGTGGTTATTCACAGACAACTCTTCGAGTGATATGTTGTACCAACACAAGTATTTTCCACACAATTTATCATCACTCGTATGCGAATCGGAAGACTTTCCAGTTGGTCATCCATCATAGGATAGCTCAAGAGCAAACGCGCTTAACTTTAAAGTTCTTCTAGATGGATTTTCGAAAAGAAACGTGCACCTTGTTGGTATGGGTAGCATTTTCAATCCCTTTAAGCTCTTTGTACTTGAAATTATAGGACGTTACATTCACCCATCTTGAATGGTGCGACGTCCCTACCGCACCATGGTCCGACCAACTGTTCACCGCTTGTGGGTTTTGGATTGACACGACTCTGATATCATTTGTCAGGATCCGGACCACTAATCGGTCTAAGCCCAAACCTTTTGGGCCGGCATGGTTATTCATGGACAACTCTTCGAGTGATATGCTGGCTCCACTGTACCAACATAAATATTTACCTATGCACTTTGTACTCATTCGTGCGTGAACTAGGAGACTTCCCAGTTGGTCACCCATCCTAGGATTAATCTAGAGAAAGCACGCTCAACTATGGAGTTTTTTTAGGCGGATTTCCGAAAAAGAAAGGTAAAGTTTATTGGTATGAGTAACGTTTTCAATCATTTTAAACTCTTTGGACTTCACTTGAAATTCTGGGGCTTTATAAATTATTTGTTCATTGGTGAATTACTGAATTGTATGGGTGACTCACAAATATCAGCTAAAACTCACCATTAGGAGCCAGTATACTATTCAACATACTCCTGGATTAAACTTTTCATTTTTCATTTTCGTGTGTTTCAAGCTTAAATTCCCTTTCTCCAATTGAAACTTGTATCATATTTCCTTCACCACGTTCGATGTTATTCGTTTTGTCATTTCAAGTTCTCAAATAAAGCTTCTCATCTCCAGCTGTGGCTATTTACCCTTCAACTATAATACTAATATATTAATTCAACTTTCTTAAAATATCACACTCGAACATTACTTTATTTAAAAATCAATTTAAAATACTTAAACACTCAAACTCACTAACATTATCCTTTTCAAAGTAATACACCCTTATGCAGCAGTATATGTTGAAAACAAGATGAAGAACAAGTCGGCCAAGAAGTGGAAAAAAGCGGATTAGAGATGGGTGAGGCTGAACCTTGATGGAAGTGTTATTGTGCATAAAAACCAAGGTGGTGTTGGAGGCGTATTACTGATGAAAATGGGACCTGGTTATGGGTGTTGTACATAAATAAGTACCTTCTAATTTGGACGAATTAGAACGAACGACTCCCCACGACTTAAGCGGATCTAGCACAAATCGAACTAGCTACTACTTAACAAGAAGAATGACTCAAATAGCCGAGCTCAGATACCGACATGTACAAGTCTGGTCCGTCTCGGCTTATTGACCATATTCCCTATCAAGAAGAAGGGATAATCCGACCTACGGATACATCCGAACTACATGTCTACAATAGACCCGAGTCTGGCCACGTAGTGAACCAACCACCCTAAGATCCGGACAATGTGTAAGTTAGGACATGAATAGCCGCATTTACTTCTCTTCAAGGTAATCTATCTACCACACTTCCGTTACATTTACTCCATTAAGAGCTCTGACGCTCGAGTTGATCGATCCGGTTTGTTCAAGATAAAACCGATCTAAATGGGGTCTAATCCTCACTTTTCTAAGCTTCACAGGTACGACTCGGAGTTAATGTACGCTTTCCCAATTTAAGACGATTTTTACCATCAACATATTGGCATTGTATGTGGGAAGCAGGCACAAACAACATGCCACCCCGGACTTTCAAGCAAGTACCGAACTCTGGTGCTTCCTCCGGTAGCCGACACACAAGTTCAGACATAATCAACTCTCCGAACCACTACAACTTCTTCAACATCAGACCATCAAAGAGTCAGCGGTCTTACTTCAACTCCTTCCGCTTCCGACCATGAGGAACCTCCACTCACATAAAAGACCCATTACCACAAACTTTGGATAAGGAAAGGCTCATGCATTCCCCGACAATCAAGATCACCGGCCAATTGCCTCCTGGTTTTACCAGAGCAATTCTAGCGAAGTGGATTTGTCCCAAATTAATTGCACACAAAATTATTGTATAGAAGTAAGATGACGCGTCATCATGCACTTTTGCTGAAGCGGTGACGTGTCGCCGTCCCGTCGTGAAATTTTAATTTTTTAAATATTTTTATTTACATATATTATAAGAGTGTTTAGATGTTGAAATGAATAAAATTGAATTTTTAAAGTCGTTTTATAATTTATTAAGGTTTAAAATTCAGAAAAAAGATTTTTTTTGATTTTGCTAGAAACATGTTTAACATATTACAATGGTGTTTAATTAGAAGTCAAAATTAATAAAATTGTATTTTTAGAGGTTATTTTATAAATTTAAGTTTAATTAAGAGTGAAAATGAGTTCAAGATGGAATGATCCAAAAATAGTTAAGAGTGGTATAGATTTCGATGAGACGAACCCGTTGGTGATTTATTTATTTTTTTACATTTTTATTTTTCGAGTTATTCGCATTTAAAATTAGACAAAATATAAAAAATTAAACAAAACGTGTGGCAACAACTTATTAGTTGTTGCCCATGACACACACATCATGCAACGACGCGCCTCATAATGCCTGCTGGCAATGGGCACGATCTTACAATTGCAGCATAAGTTCGAACAAACATTTGTTCAGTTTAGATGTCGTGCATGGGCTTGAGCATTGGCCCTCCGTTAAGGAGACATTAGAGTTGTTGCGTGCCTAAGTCTAGAGTTGTTTGCATCATGATAAATAACAATAAATAAGCAGCATTGGCCCTCCTCTAAACAATAAATAACAACGTCAATGATAAATAAAAAGATAAAAAAAGCAGCATAACCTTCAATGGCGACGGTGCGACGACACGTCACGGCGACGCGTCATCGTCGTTTTTGCTGCAGTGGTGACGCGTCGTCGTCTCGTCGTCGCCACGTCATGAAATTTTTTAATTTTAATTTTAATTTTTTTTATTTACATATTATTTATATTATAAGAGTGCATAGATGTTGAAATTAATGAAATTGCGTTGTTTTAAATCGTTTTATAATTTATTAAAGTTTAAAATTACAAAAAATATTTTTTTATTTTACTAAAAATATATTTATTATCTTATAATATTTTTTAGAAGTCGAAATTAATAATAAAATTGAATTATTAGAGGTTGTTTTACAATTTTAAGTTTAATTGAGAGAGAAAATGAGTTCGAGATGGAATGATCAAAAAATAATCGAGAGTGGTCTCTATTCGTAGATATCGAATAGACGAATCCGTTGGTAATTTTTATATATTTTTTACATTTATATTTTTCGAGTTATTCGCGTTTGAAATTGGACAAAATATAAAAAAGTAAAAAAAAAATAAAGAGGGGGGCGGCGACGCGTGGCAACAGCTCATTGACTGATGCCCGCGTCGCCAGGGACGCCATACCGCACCATGGATGTCCGAGTGGCGTTGGGGCCGTGGCTCCCCACGACGCCACTCAACGCCGCCCCAATTGGGGGCGGTTGGGAGCGGTCTAAGGAGATGGAACTGAACGAATACAAACAAATGATGTGGAGAAGAAATATGGAGCAAGAGGCAGTTTCTTCTCTAGGCGCCTTGATTAAATGGGGTGAGGGAATGGTCGTGCCCCCCGCGTGAAAGGCAGGACGTTTGAGAAGTCGGTACACCCATAGAGCCACAATGTTTGTGGCGTCTTTTGTGCAGAAGTTGTCTTGGTGTCCGTTGCTTTTGTTGGAAGCATTTCATCAAACATGTAGAGTCCATAAAAAGATAAAGAATTGTGCAACATATTGAACAAGACTTCAACAAGATTTTGGAGATCAAAGTGAACTGGGTGCTAAATAGATTATGGCAATGAAGGAGATGGAGAAAGCGCAGCCTATTCACGATGAATCAGCACGGAGACATGTTAGCCGTTGGCGGAAAGAACAAAGAGAAGAGCTGCGTTGATTTTTGTTGCAAGAAGAAAGAACGAAGACAAACGCTTTCAATGGAGAGACGATTTCAAATACAAATAACAATTCAATATTGAAAATTATTATATTGTTTAATTATAGTTTTGCAAGAATTGAAGTGTTGCCTTACTAGCCCCGTAACGAATTTGTGCTAATTGAATGGCACTTCAACAAACAAACACCTTAAGCTGACAAATCAACCAATAACTTGAGTGTCTCACTTGATTTACGTAGACCGTCCACAACACCCACGTCGTGGCACGCGTCGTGGGCCACGATGTGCGTGGAATGGCATGTCGTTGGGCGCGTCGTGTCACAACGTGCCGTTGTGGTGTGGCAGCTGGCCTCTTTATTTTATTTTTTGTATTTTGTCTAATTTCAAACGCGAATAACTCAAAAAATAGAAATGTTAAAATAAATAAAAATCACCAACGAGTTTGTCTTTACGAAATCTACAAATAGATACTACTTGACTATTTTTGGAACCTTTATCGCGAACTCATATGGCTCTCTTAAGTAAACTTAAATTGTAAAACAATCTCTAAAAATACAATTTTATTAATTTTGACTTCCAAACACTATTATAATATGTTAAAATATATTTAAAAAATAAAGAAATTCTTTTATACATTTTTGAATTTAAATGAATTTTGAACCTTAATAAATTACAAAATGATTTAAAATATACTGACTCCTATATATGATTAATATGTAAATAAAAATAAAATATTAAATTAAAAAATTTATGATGTAGCGACGTCGTTGACACTGTAGCAAAAACACACGACGACGACGCGTCACATGATGGTCTTAAAGTTTTGAATTTTGGCCACGTAAGCAATCACATCCTGAAACAGGTCCGCCATAGCTAATCATCTAAGAATGTAAAACTAGAAAGAAGATCAACATAAGGTCGGTAAAATACTAAAATACCGATTAGTATAAAGAAAGGCATATAATGGAAATGGAATAAGTATATTATTGTGATTCTGGCATAATTCTTGATTAAAATACGGTTTATTCGTTCACTATAAATGGGGTCACCTCTCCCGATTTTTTCCTTTCTCTCTTCCGATTAAAAATACAACAAACGAACTAAGCTAAGCTAAACCAGTCTCAGCATTTGTCACTCTCTTCACTCAGTAGGGTTTTTCAATCCCCTCAAAAACCAAATTGATTCCATTCCAGCTCCATTTATTCCCACAGTTTACACACACTATATTATAAGTATTCCGTGTGTATATACACAGCAATGGATACCTACACACTGCATCTAGCGATGGCGGCACTCGTCGGAGCATCGTTCGTGGCCGTCTCAGCCTATTATATGCACAGGAAAACCCTAAACCAGCTGCTGGAGTTCGCCAAGACGATTGAGAGGGATAGAGACGATGACGTGGCGGCTGAGGACGGATTCGAGAAGCTGAAGAAGTATCCGGTCCGGCGGCGGAGGAAGTATTACAGGCGAGGTTCTGCTTCGTTGCCCGACGTCACGGCGATTTCTGGTGAGGTGAACGGCTCGGTTCACGACGATGTTATTCCGGCTGGTTTGCCGAGGCTTCACACGCTATCGGAAGGTATGTTCGCTAAATGTCTTATAGTTCGATTGATTGGATTGAGCTTTTACTTGAATTTGCAGTTATTAATGTGTTTTGTATTCGGAGATCATGTGAAACTGGCTTGAAATTGCGAACTGAAGTTCTGAGATCGGTTTGAATTGTTTGGGAGGATGATCGCCTTTGTGAAGGTGTTCGAGTGAACTGAAGTCTGCCAAAAACCTGTAATATCGTGAAGCAATTAAACGAAGCAGAATAGTGACTGTAAAGTATAATCGTGCTGAATAAAATATATTCTGAGTGATTTTCTGAGAATCAATGATCGGATTATTTATATCTGGAAATCATATCTAGCTGACTATGCAGATACCTTTTCCGGTGATTATGCAACACATAAGTTGTAATCAATTTCATAGAGCTTAATTGGACACTCAACTGATATTTGAGGACCTTTCTTACAACATGTGAGTTTTGTTTTACTTGGATTTTAGAATTCATGTTAGATAATTTTCAAGTTTGACTGTCAAGCCAATCGGTGTTATTTGGTTATGTGCCACCGATACAGTTGCATATGGCCGAAGTTGGCCTGTTTCCATATTCAGCTATCATGAACTTATTTATTCCTGTTTGAAACAATACGGGCGTTGATGGAGTGAATGTTTCAGTGGTTATATATTGTTGAAATGGATATTTCAACGAACTCTAGGTACTTCAGTGATCAGGTGAATTAACTTCCTCTTCATCAGGGAAGACATCTTCAAGAGCTGGGCATCTTATTCGACCCACATCTCCTAAATCCCCGGGTGCTAGTGGAAGTGCTTTTGAAAGTGTAGAAGGTTCTGATGATGAGGAGGATAACATAGCAGACAGTGGTAAGCTAGATGACATGTATCTCCACACTAATGGAAATGTGGTAAGTAAATAAACAACCTATGTCAAACTATTTTTGGTGCGTGTTATATT
The DNA here is from genome assembly GCA_036897095.1 of Plantago elongata. Lineage (NCBI taxonomy): Eukaryota > Viridiplantae > Streptophyta > Magnoliopsida > Lamiales > Plantaginaceae > Plantago > Plantago elongata. Next base: position 53,983 of record JAYMSP010000202.1, on the reverse strand, counting down.
GATGAAAGATTATATACCCTGTTCTCTTTCAAAGTTCTATATGTAGTTGGTTCTTTGAAATCCTACTGAGCATAAAGTACTTTCCAGAATGTGCCAGAACGTATTAACGGTGAACACAGTGTATCTGGTGACCAAATATCTGGAGCTACACCAAGCATGATTCGTGCACACAGTGTATCCGGTGATCTACATGGTGTTCAACCTGATCCTGTAGCCGCTGATATTCTAAGGAAAGAACCGGAGCATGAAACTTTTGTGCGACTGAGAATTTCTCCGTCAGGTATTATTCTCACCTCTTTGTTGTAATCCGTCCTAGCAGTGGCCGAGTTACCTGAGTTAGTACTCTATCATTTGATTACGAACTTCTGTTTTCCGCCTTTACGTTTTGCTTATTTACTTACAATTCCACAGTTCCACTATTTTATGGCTGTATATAATTTGGACAAATCTATGACTTAATGCCCGTTAATGTATTCCAGAGATACCATCGCAGGATGAGGCAGATGTCTACTGTACTCTGCAAGATTGCCTCGAGCTGCGTAGAAGTTATGTTTTCAAGGAAGCTGTTGCTCCGTGGGAGAAGGAAATTATATCTGACCCTAGTACCCCAAAACGAATTCTGAACCCTTTTGATCATACTCCAGTGGGAAAGTCTGATGTGAGTTTGTGTAATTTTATGTTTTCCCCCTCTTGATTATCCCAATCCCAAAAGATTCTATGCCTGTATGTATTATATCACTAAGCCATGCTATTCAATATAAGTGTTTTTAAGACTTAATCTCTCCTGTTAGTATATAAATGGTTTGGTTGCCATTTCTGCAGCATTACTTTCAGATGGAAGATGGAGTTATCCATGTATATGCTAACAAAAATTGTAAGATGCCAAGAATTTTATAGAGTTCTCTGGTCATTATTGCTTACCTTCCTCGGTGTATTTTCTGCACTCTTATTCTTTGATTCTCTGCAGCAAAAGAGAAACTCTTTCCTGTAGCAGATGCTACTACATTTTTCACTGATCTGCACCACATCCTAAAGGTTATAGCTGCCGGGAATATAAGAACACTATGCCACCATAGATTGGTTCTTCTAGAACAGGTTGTTAGATTTTTTAAAATGTTCTGTGTATGTTATTTTGTTATATGACTTCAAGCATGTATGATGAACTCCATTATGCATGACCGCAGAAATTCAACCTTCACCTGATGCTTAACGCTGATAGAGAATTCTTAGCTCAAAAAAGTGCACCACATAGAGATTTTTACAACGTCAGAAAAGTTGACACTCATGTACACCATTCAGCCTGCATGAACCAGAAACATCTGTTAAGGTTCATAAAATCAAAGCTGAGAAAGGAACCAGATGAGGTAATACTTCATTTCACATTCTTTCTACTTTCATATTCTTGTGATAATAATTATGTTCAAAGTAAAGTATGCTATCTACAGTAGTGGTTATCTAAGTAATACTGGAAAGTTTAACTGCATATGTTTTCTTGTACTCACTATGCCTGGAGGTTATCTAACTGTTCTTATGCTCTGTTTCAGGTCGTTATATTTAGAGATGGGACATACATGACATTGAAAGAAGTTTTTGAGAGCTTGGATTTGACTGGGTAAATAATATTATATCGTCTTAATATAAATAAAGCAGTAATGGGGGGAACCATTGAATAATCAATACTTCTGATATTAACCGGATTATTATCCATAATCTTTTATAATATGTATCCTTATTATTTTCATTTCCATCACACGTGTTATCATATTTATGTTTACATTTTACTTCAATCAATGATTTGATGCTTGGATGAGTGCTACAGATATGATCTAAATGTTGACCTGTTAGATGTTCATGCCGACAAGAGCACTTTTCATCGCTTCGATAAATTTAATTTGAAGTATAATCCATGCGGCCAGAGTAGATTGAGGGAGATCTTTCTCAAACAGGATAATCTCATACAGGGTATGTTCTCTTCTCCTGATTTCAGATAGTACAAGTGTACAACTGCTCAGAAGATAAGATTGCACTGAATGGCTGCTGATGTTAGCATGTCTTTGGTTGCAAAACTTCTAATTTTTCATGCTTACAACAGGTAGGTTTTTGGCTGAATTGACTAAACAAGTCTTCTCAGACCTGGAAGCCAGTAAATATCAGGTTGGGCTCTTGAGACCTATAGTTGTATAGGCACTTATCTTCCATTGGATGCTTGATACTTGTGTCCTTGTTCATCTCAGTTTTACTTTATGCATTCTTGTAAAGCAATTTCACTTATATTTATTTCCTTTGGATGAGGTTACTCTTTTTATATGAATGAGGCTCTGGTAACCAGGTAAAAAGATGTGTATTCCTAGATCTCAGTTTCTACAGTAGGGAGCAATATACTTAAGAGGTACTGATCAATCTTCCACAACCAGTTCCATATAGTGTCCGGAATCTTTGAATGGATGAATTCCTCACTTAGTAGCAACACATTAGAACTGGTTAAATTAACTAGTCAATTTTGGATAAAGTGATATATAAGAACTGATGTTCTCATTATTAGAACTGGTTTAATTAATCAAATCAGTTTTTGGTTAAAGTTAGTAAGTACTGTATATTAGTTCTATACGTAACTGTGTCTAATTTTTAATATGTGCCTGGGCCCTGGTGGAATATCATGTGGTACTTATTTTCTCATTCCCAAACAAATGAAGAAAAGAAGCTAAAAGATAATGCATATACGATATATGTGCTGTTAATTTTTTTGTGAAACCTCTGGCTAGTTCTGCATTCCTCTGTGTTTCTCAGTTCATTTCAATCCTGAGCTCTGTCTGTTGTGCAGATGGCTGAATATCGGATATCAATATATGGTAGAAAGATGAGTGAGTGGGACCAACTAGCAAGTTGGATAGTGAACAATGATTTGTACAGTGAGAATGTTGTATGGTTGATTCAGGTATGACATAGCTTCTCTTCTGTTTAGTATCAGCAAAGATTCATGAATATTGCCAATGACTCTAATCACTAATTACGTAGAGAAGCTGAAAGTATGTGATCTGGATTTGGTACTTTGTGACACTTAGATCGACGCAAATAAAAAAAATGGCATTTCCAACATACTCGGTTTGTTACCAGCTACAATGATTAACATGTGTTTAGTGTGCATCAAAACTGTAGGCCAATTAGCAAATTTAAGCCTAATGTCAACGGGTATCTGTAAAAGATGGCAGGCTCACTCACATGAAAAGTCTGCTATGATGATCTTATGATAAAAGTGTTTATTGCAATGTTTTGTTTACTTTTGTTAATACATTATATTTGCCTGCACTTTAAATGGATTTTTTTTGTCATGTAGCTCCCAAGATTATACAATGTGTACAAGGAGATGGGTATTGTGACCTCATTTCAGAACATCCTTGACAACATCTTTTTGCCTTTATTTGAGGTCACCATCGATCCTGATTCACATCCCCAGCTGCATATGTTCTTAAAGCAGGTCTGTCTTATAGTCTCTTCAACAAAATCTGTTTTTCATAATCCTCGGACCAGTTTCTTAATATAAATTGTAATAACAGTACAATTTAACTAAAACGTGGAATCTTCCTCATATTATGGTCCCTCTCTCCTTGATTTTCATGGTTTTAAACAGTTCATGTGGAGCAGGAGCTATTTCAACTATTAATCTTTTGGGTTTTCTTAGTTTACAATGTGGGTAAAATCCAAGATCTAAACAGAGATCTTCAAATTTGTCACATGTGTTTACTATGCCATCATTTTGTTTGTCATATCAGGTTGTTGGATTGGATCTTGTTGATGATGAAAGCAAGCCTGAAAGAAGGCCTACGAAGCATATGCCGACTCCCGCTCAGTGGACCAATATATTTAATCCTGCATTTTCATACTACGCATACTACTGCTATGCTAATCTCTACACCCTAAATAAGGTGCACATCTTGGGATTATACTATTCATTATGGTCATTTTATAATTAATATGGTCTATACTGTACCCCTCTTTGTTCGTCTGTCAAAATTCCTTTTCTTTGTTGGCTCTTTTCATCCATGGCTAACTCCTTTGCAAATTACTGTAACGAGTCTAATGACCAATCTATGAAATGTGTTCATACGGGATTGTTGTTTTCAGCTCCGTGAATCAAAAGGCATGACGACTATCAAATTCCGGCCCCATTCAGGAGAGGTGAGCAATTAAGTCCCATACTGTGATCTCTTTTCTCTGCCTTGAGTAATATCATCAAAACACTTGACATTTTTCGACACAATAGGCTGGTGACATAGACCATCTAGCGGCAACGTTTCTATTGGCTGAAAATATTGCTCATGGGATCAACCTTAGAAAATCACCCGTCCTCCAATATTTGTACTACCTAGCCCAGGTAAGCAGAACAAAGAAGTTAAGATGATGCATGTATCCTATTTTTGCTATGTTTCTATGGTCTGAATAGGCTCTTTGAATTCAGATTGGTCTGGCAATGTCTCCTCTGAGCAACAACTCGTTATTTCTGGACTACCACCGCAACCCATTTCCCATGTTTTTCCTTCGCGGGCTTAATGTCTCACTATCAACTGACGATCCATTACAAATCCACTTGACTAAAGAACCTCTTGTGGAAGAATACAGTATAGCTGCTTCAGTGAGTCTTCTTCACCTGCAATCTTCCACAGTTCAACCCATGTGGTGTAATTGTTTGTTCATCTAATGTTCTGTATTTGTATGCAGGTCTGGAAATTGAGCTCATGTGATTTATGTGAAATTGCCCGTAACTCAGTATATCAGTCTGGTTTTTCACATGCTTCAAAGGTATGCTATGAAGTGGCCTTGGGGGGAGCTGACTAGTGGGCCTTGTGAATGGCGGTGGGCCGTGGGGATCCTTCAAGAAAAACCTTTTAATTATTTATTTGCTTTTGGCAGTCGCACTGGATTGGAAAGGAGTACTTCATGCGAGGACCAGATGGAAATGATATCCACAGGACAAATGTTCCCCATATAAGGCTTGAATTTCGTGACATGGTATGCCTGAATTTCCTAAGAGTTCAAGTACTTGGGTTTCTTTATGATGAATAAGCCTTAAAATATGTCTCATGCATGATTATCTTTTTTTGAAGATATGGAAAGAGGAAATGCAGCAGGTCTATTTAGGCAAGGCCAACTTTTCTGAGTTCATTGACCCATGATTTGTTGGCTAATGTGATAGCCAAGCATCACAAGAATCATTGACGCAAAGGTGACTGGCTACTTGCAGCTAGATACTATCCTCTTGAAATTTTGATGTTATTGGTGATTTATTTAGAACTTGCTTGAGTTTGTCAGCTCTATCTTGTCATTTCAGATATAACTAAAACACCAGAGTCGAGCTCAAAATGCAAATGCCTGTATACACGGCTGCAGGAACTGAAAACGTACAATGCTTGTGCAGTAGTCACTATATTGACAACTCTCCTAAGAGGTTGGAGGTACCTGTAAAATTCACCTTCTGGGTGAGCCATGAGCATGTCGATGCAGGTTTTGTAATGGTACCCTGGACAAAATAGATTAGTAGCATATGTTTTGCAGCAGCACACAGGATGAGTTTAGAATAAGATGGCATATATGATATATCACCCAGTCGGGGTTGTGTAAAATTGAGTCCAACAATGGTACCAAAATAAATGAGAAATTAATATTGGTAGTATGTCCTTTATGTTATTGTCTATTAGTATCTTCACCCCTTATTCCACTTGAAGATTAGAATAACGGTTATTTTATTTCCATGAAATTATATTTTATAGGCACAAAAGAGAACAAACTGGGCATGAATCCAATCGGAAAACTTATTCATATTCATAAATTATGTTATGTGCAATGTAATCAAAGACTTGAGCTGAGAAACTTCTACTGTTCTACATATCTTATGGTATATTTCCACCATAAAGCATGATGCTTTTCGCAATGCATAAAAAGCAAAATTGTCTATTTTATTGTACTGAGAAGGGCTTCCTATGGAGTATCCTGCACCATAAGCTCCAACACCAATTCTAAGTAATGTGAAGTAAATCTTTTATGCAAACATGTTAAATGAGAAGTGCGGGATCTTCCAGTAGAACTGTGAAGTATCACGCTTTAAACTTTTTTGTACTGCTTAATCTCCCTAATTATTCCTTCAGTAAGTGATGTAGCGTCCTCATTCTTTCCAAAGAACTTCACAAATTCCATATCTGGATCCATTAGATACCTGCAAAGAAGCAAAAAAGATATTAAATTGACCTCAATATGATAATCTCATACTCCGTATAATTCAATCATTCATGAAGCTTTTCCAGCAAATATAAGCCCCTATGGCCAGTCCGGCAAATCAATCACTATTTTTCTACTTTTTACAGGACTCGGCAATATAGAGGTTCTTAATGTTTGATTTGGATTCTGTTGGTAATCGTGCTAAGAATATTAGCAGGGTGGGGGTAAAGTTGAGCTTTGATCATCTCAGACCTATAGTTTAAGTTTGTTTCAGGATTGCAGAGAAATCCAGAGACTTAAAACTACATGAGATTACTTCAAACAGAACTCCACGGAAAAAGAGCCATGCCGTGCTAGCAACAGAAACAGCAGAGCTAGGTGATGGAAGGTATACTTACATGACTATTGAGTGATCGACAAGATAGTCAGAACCTTCTTCTTCCGTTTTCATGTAGTAAACACGATAGGCCTTGGCAGTTTTCTTGACTTCTTCCGGGGTACCAGTAAGGCCGATTAATTTTGGGTGAAATTCTGCAAAATAGAGAGCGATAAGAACAATTTATGGAAAAATGAATATCTCACTCAGTTCAGGTGTGAATTCTTTGGACTACCTACAGAATTCATACCTTTGACATATTCACTGACTTGCTCAACCGTGTCTCTTTCTGGATCAACTGAAATAAAGATGGGTACCACTTCCAAACCAGCCTTTTCTTCTGCAAATTCATTTTAAGAATACTCATACTCCAACATGATCTTGAATATTGATAACCAAATTTAATACAGACAGTTCCAGATTGTGTTGAGGAAAACATTGTACACGAAGTGACTACCCTCAACTGGATTATCATATATTTTCAGCTGGAAAATCAGGGACTTACTTATTTTATCAATTGATAGAGCCAGCTTTTGAAGTTCATCCGGACATATATCAGGGCAGTGAGTGAATCCAAAATAAACCAAGTTCCATTTTCCCAGAAAGCTCTTCTCAGTCACAGGTTTCCCATTATGGTCAATGAGGTTAAACGGCCCTCCTATCAATGCCTTCCCAACAGAAGGCCCTTGCCTTACTTCAGTTGAAGACTTGTGTATACCTGCATGATAGCACACGTGTGGAACACCATTACAAGCAGAAATATACAACAGAATGTTCAAAGATCAACTGTAGAGAACATGGTAATAAAAGAAGACTGCAAAAGGAACACAATAAAATTATGTTCGGGTAAAGTTGTAAAAGAGGAACTCAGTATGATAAGGAAACATAAAGTTGCACAAGTAGACACAGGTACACATACAAGGCAGATTCCAAATGTATTTGGATACATATTTTACCATCATCCAACAAAAGAAAACATTGGCTCCTCTTTGCAGAGTATGTATATGTCAAGATAAATGCATATCTTGTTATGCCCAAACTTGAGGACATAAATCCACCAGAAAAAACACAACTGTCTTTGTGTTTCTGAAAAATAAGAACAGGTCAAGACTGTCAAATGTATACTGCAAGCATCACAAAGGAAATAATAAAAACAGTTTCAGATTTAAGCTTTCCAACTATTACAACACTAATCAAAGTTCCAAACAATATCATCAGCATTAATAGACCACCAAAAGACATTCAAGCTTTCCAGCTACTTCTTCCTTCATCTCATGCCAGGACTACTTAAATTCCAAACAATATCATGAGCATGAACAGAACACGGGAAGTCCTAAAGCCTTTAGGCTCTACATCACACCAAAATGAAAACTTGCACAAGATATCGTACAATTATTAAACACCAATTTCTACTCTATAAAATCTTCATATTACGATGGAACATATCTCAAATAGTTTTGGCTAGGTAGCTTAAAACATGCCATAAAGAGGAACCAAGTTCTCAAATGAAAATTTAGTGTGGAACAAATTGCATACCTTCTAAGAGCATGAACACATAGAAACAGCAAATAATAATACAACTCACCATAATGATCTAACCTTCAATATGTCGTCTCTTTTCTCTGTCATAGTAGAACACCAGTCCCGCTCCCGTACATAGTAGCAAAAATAAACTCAACCAGGAAACAGGCTGTCGCCAAATCAAAAAAAAACAAAACCATCACACTCTGACACCTTGTCCCAATAAAGTGACTGAACAGGAACAAAACTTCACTATGTAGTAAACAAAAGCAAAATCTACAAAGTATTGTTTAGCATCACCTTACACCTTATCATCTAGCTTATACCCTAATTGCATATGCTACACGAACACCAAGCTACTTAAAGATCAACTAATTCAAAAAGATTATAAGAACTAGCATACGGAGACGAGCTATAATCCAATTTACAGAAACCGTAAGCTGAATTCCTAAACAACTCCATTCAATTCAGTTGATCTCTCATTTCCATTTGTCTTATCATTTTATCACCTAACTTATAGTAACTCAATTGCATATGCCACACGAACGCCAAGCTACACATAGATCAACTAATTAAAAAAGCTATTTGAAGTAACATACTGAGACAAGACATAATCCTTTTTACAGATACTGTAACTAATCAGCTGCTTTGCTAAACAACTCCCCTCAAATTAGTTGATCTATCATTTCCATCTGCCTTGTCACCTTATAAGCTAGTTTATAGTAACTTAATCACATATGCTACACAAACGCCAAGCTACTTATAGATCAACTAATTCGAACAGCTATTCGATCTACTAATTTTTACAGATACCATAACTTGTCAGCTGATTTTCAAAACAACTTAATTCCAATCTGTTGATCTCTCATTTATGTCTACTTTATCACCTGCATCTCACCCTATCAGGTAGCAAACATTGCCAAAAATTAAATGAAAAGCGAGAATGAGACGCTAAACAATACTGCTTTGCTAAAATTTGATATAATCCTTTTTACACATACTGCAACTTATCAGCTGATTTGCTAAACAACTGCACTGCACTCAAATCAGTTGATCTCTCATTTCCGTCTACCCCATCACCTACATCTCACCCTATCAGATAGCAGACATAGCCAAAATGAAACGAAAAGAACCTTATCACCTACATCTCACCCTATCAGATAGCAAGCATAGCCAAAATGAAACGAAAAGCACCTTATCACCAACATCTATTCTCACCCTATCAGATAGCAAACATAAGCCAAATCGCAACGAAAATCGAGAATGAGAAATTACCGCTCCACGAACATTCTTCCCTTGCTGCTGCTGAGAATTATCATTCGATCCGCCTTCTCCATGTCCATTACCCGATTTCCCCTCCGCAGCTGGTTCAGTTGACAGAACGGCACCTGAACCTGAAATGCTCGATTTAACCTCCGCAGTAGGTCCAGTAGTAGACGGACCGGCAGCTGAATTTGAGATGCTAGAAGATTCATTAACGGATTTGGTAGTGTTGGTGCACAAATACCGACTATATCGAGATCCGTGTTGAAAACCATAGAAGGGAGAGGATACAGGAGAAATGGGTGAAGTGAGGAGAGGCTTTTCTGAGATGAGAGTTTTGGTAGATTGAGATGATAATCTGAGGAGCCAGCTGGAGCGAGAACGTAAGGTTCGTGTAAATGCGGAGGAAGCCATTGTTGGATTGATTAATGGAGGTTTGATGATGATGGCGAATTGGTGATAGTGAGTTTCTTCGACTCTAAATTCTAAAACCCTAAAACTTGCCGGGGTTTTGATTCAGTTTGCCACTCGTTTTAGTTCCTCTGGTTCTTTCACGATACACATACTCCTTTGGAAATATTGCATCCTGCCCCTTTAGAAAAAGTATTCTTAATACAATGGTTATAATAATTTTATTTATGAACAACTTTTATAGTAGACACTAGACAGTTTATCGAAAAGTTCAAATAAAATATTATGTACATTACTATAGGCATAGCCACAAATAATATATACAAATGTTTGGAATTAAAATATCATTTTAATAAGACCATTACACAAAATCAAACACATTGACATAATTAATAACAATTGAATTGGTAAAACCTCAAAAGTGTATGTGTTAAAAGCATTGTTAATGGACCGAGTTAATGCAATATGCGGACATTGTTTTAGGATTTAATCCTTAATTCTAAGAATAGAATACCTCCAAAATTGAAAAACATAATGATAATAGTTGGTTGTATATTTTGAAAACTGACAGTACCAATGAAAGCAATGTTACTCCCAAATTAGGAGAGGGGAACAAGGGAAGTATACAGTATATACTCCCCATACTACTATTTTAGAGTGCATACTCCACTTCATGTTAGCTACACAAGCAAACCCTCAATTTACAAAATTAGGCTACAAATTGATGCTACATGACAAACCAAACTGGGTAGAAACAACAAAGCTTGTGCACTCTGGCCTCTAATTACATTTCAATGGTGAAGACTTGTACTTCTATTCCACATTAACGAAAAGGTGACAAGTACGTCACACAAACAAAATAATCATTAAGCTATCAAGACAGAAATGGCACATACAGCGTACCGACAAATTATTAGTCCACATGAACTAACAAGACAGACTAATGATGGTTTAGGCACAAATCCTAACTAATACACGGAAATAATTGTTTAAGTAACAGTTCAATTAATCAAGCAAGCTTCTACTCGGCTTCAGAACGTCAAATACACTATACAGCACCCGTAGCATGAGAAGCTGAACAGATACGCATCACTTAGATTCTTGTGTGAGCGCATCACTGATTCTTGAATGACTGCAACAAAATAATAGCTTCAGTTAATATCTTACACACATACAAGTATTGACCAACTTTGCTGAAAAATGACTAAAAAAGCACAAGGACCTCAAAATTCTTCGAAGCATCCTTCACCTGCTCTGCTAGTTCTTTTTTCTTCTGAGCCGCTGCAAACATCAGAGAAAGAATTCAAGAAACAAAACATCAGCCTTATTACAGAAAAGATGAAATAAAAAGCAATAAGCTTAAGAACATTAGATCAAATCAAAAAGAAACATAAAATTTATTTACCCAAATTAGAGATACTGTCAATCTTCTTCGATGTCTTCACTGCGAACCTTTGAAAACTTTGGCTGCGAAAGAAGGGAGAAGCATTCAGGACAACAATCCACGTCCAGGAATCCAAAGTTAAAATATAATAGTAACACATGACAGTTAACTGCTTTCCAACTTCATGGATAAGATCCAACAACAAAACATATCCACAGCCCAAATTACCTCCTGGTATCAGTCTCTTCTCCACTTCTACCAGCAGCAACCCATAACTAGACACAACTTTGACTTGTTTTCTCAACAGTATTATATTCCTCTAGTACTAACCAATGGGCAATGAAGTTTGAAGAATCCTTAGGTCCATATCCTAATAGATTCACTCTAGCACTAAGATATGTGATATGGAACCTCCCAACTTAATCAATTTGTTTAGTAACTGAACAAAATCTAAATTAAAATTTATCCACAGCCCAGAGTATCTCCATAACATAGCTCTCTTCTTGAATGATATAACTTATGTCCTCAAAAGCATGATTTTTCCTTGATAACTTAAAAATCTGCAACCTAAGAATCCCTAGGTCACTACTTGAGATCTCATAAGCTACAAAAGGTCCTATCCCCCATCCAGAAGAGCTACATGAGCTGAATTGCACACAGAGATCGGTAATTAAACAGATGCAGTTCACTATTTAGTATAGGATTCAATAATGTGCTACTAAAGTTCTTCTCCCAACCTGCCCAGCTACCTGAGCTGAACTAAATCCCCATCCAATTCATTTATCATGAAAAAAAACCAGTCGACCAATACCCTACATAATATCGATATTGGTATAACAAAAATACAGCCAATTCCCCAGAAACTCAACAAAGTAAAACGGATTTGAGCAAAACCTAAACAGTACAACCGAATTCAAACCAAAATGAAAAGGATTAGCGATTTACAAACACAAAATCATAGTAATTGAGCCTCAGACCGATAAAATTTAATAATAATCAACCACGGTCATCTCCGCATCATTAATAAGGAAGTCATCATCGGCGAAATATCCATCAATCAAGCAGAAACAGAAAAAAAGCAGTATTCTAGCAATCAAGCAATAAGAATAATCTACCTGTTCGCAAGGCCATTGACGATTATCTCGTTAGCCACGTATGAGATAACTCTGTGAATGAAATTACCACCTCCGGCCATTTTCGTATACAGAACAAACGAGAAACAGGAAGGTTGCAGATCAGAGGTAGTACAAGCAAGAAGATGCGGCGGATGGGAACCCTAGTTGCAGTAGCTCAAGAAGTCTAGATCCTTCTTTTGGCGGAAGATATAATTAACAGGTTTCTATTTCAGATTGGTTTTATAGTTTTATATCACTGGGAATTTGTATGCGTCAATCAGGTGAGTGGTGCAAAACTATATCGTTTGCGCTTAGCGGATGAAAAGGATTCTTCTATTTTCTTTTCTTTATCTCCAAGTTATGGGAAATTAGCGTTTGACTCCGTCACGTTCGGTGACTTGTAAGATTTGCCCCTTATTTTCGTTTATTTCCCTTTTCTTCTATTTTGTATGATTATGATATGAGAAGACGTGAGATAAACTTGGATCGATGTAAATATAAGACTTTAAGCATTCGTTCCATAATGAAAACGTATATTTTGAATGAAGTTCTATACACGAATGAGAAATCATTATAAAGTTAAAAATAATATAGGTTTGTTGGACGTAAATTATAATAGTGATATTTTATTGTTAATGTTGTTTGAATTTATACTCATGGTTGAATTCTTTCATATTTAGTTTAAGTTGGTTAATTAGCTAAACAGAAGCAGAAGTAAACATCAATATTCCTACATGGATGATGGATGTGTGAATGTATTCCTTTCATTCTTTGTCAGGTATAAATCCTTTTATTACCTAATGGAAAGAAAAAGAAACTTGTAAAGATCAACAATTTATTGACAGGTTAAAACATACAACGCATGGAAAGAATCAAAGAAAAACACATCATTGGTTTAGCCAAATGATGCATAGTTCTTTTCTAGGACAACAAATGTGCATAGAGTATTCTGTTCCAGGTATCAGGAACTCCTGGTAAACACCAGTGTATGCAATCTGCAAAATGCAGCGGATCTTGCTTCTGCTCATCCGACAACAATTTTCCACCTAATTCTGTGTAAATAGATGCATGGGCATCGATTCTGTATTCGGATAGTTGTGTGATGTTTATCAAAGTAACAGGCACCTTCATTTTTCCCACAACACCTGCCACCACCTTCATGATCCGCTTGTCTGATCCAGTCCCCCAATGCCATTTCTTCCTGACTGGCTTCGTTTCATTGAAGCATTTTATCCCCTTCTCATTACCCCAGTCTGCACTCCTGGATCATAAAATGGGATTACTGTCAAACTATTTAGACAGTAGAGCTCTTTAGGCCAAGTGAGTGTTTGTAAACTGATTATACCTTTTTGTAAAGCAGAATCGAGAGATTAATTGAGTGTTTGCAAACGATTATCACTGAAAATTCTGTTTGCAGAAACAGGTAACAGATTCTGACAACTTGGAATAATATTGCTAGAATCAGCTTACAAGAATAAACTACTTCACTGATTCTTTCAGCTTTATTCCATTTGGTACATTGTTTTTTAACAGCATTTGACAAGACTCACTAGATTCACTTAAATCTCCACAAGAATCTGAAGTTTTTGCAAGCAAGCTTTTTTAAACAGTAGAGCTCTTTAGGCCTTGAACCAAGGCATGATTGTTACAAATTGTCCCTTTGAAAGCGATTTGGCAAAACGATACTTTCATGGAAAATGTGTTAGGTGCATGGTCTAAATGTGTTTCAGTACATTAAGTTTCATATAATGTAATATATATACTTTGGCATGATGTTATCTTAAGCAGAACAGCCTTCTAAAAACGGAATATTGTACGCTAGAAACAAGATTGTGCTGCAGTAAGCTTCAAAGCTTGTACAATGTTCATTTCGGAACATGCTTGAGTGACATAACAACTCAAATAAGATATGTAGCAGAAATTTTGTAAGGATGTACGACTTGCACTCTAAGGCCAATTATGACAGTTGGGTGAGATTATCACTGACCTTTGATGTGTAGGGGACATTGTAGTGAAAAACACTCGAGTTCTGTTGGGATCGATATTTGTATCTACCCAATTCGCCCATGTTTTTAGTCCTATGTTGTAAGAAACTGCTGCGTCCAGTTCTTCATATCCTTCTTCACCATTTGCAAATGAGCCCCATCTGTTCTTCATATGATGTGTAAACTTTAACTAAAGCCTCATACAATTGTATTTTTTATATGTGAACATATGGAAAGGTTCTTACAGTGACTTGATTCTGAGGCCACTCATCCACCAAACATAAGTGTTGAAGACGAGAATGTCAACTCCTGTCCAATATTTGGCATGTTTTTCAACTGAATCAACTCTCAGAATTCTCTTGCTTGGGTCTCCTATTATATGAAGGTCTGAATTGGATTCCACGAGGAACGGAGCCCAGTAGAATTCAATTGTTGCATTGTATTCCTATAGAATCAGTACAAGAAAGGTCAGTTGTGATTATACCTCAGAGTCTCAATCTTCGTGTTGACTTAAAGCAAGAAAGTTGACGGCTTATTTCAGTAGAATGTCTGACTGCACAAGGATTTTGAGATCTGATTATAGCTTACTTGCAGCAGAATCACCAAAAAAGTGTTTGGTAAACACGATTTCGATTCTACTTACAAGTAGCAGAAGTTTTTGCAAATAGCCAGAGACTATCTTCCAATATGCACTAACCTTGGCAGTGAAAACTGTATGCATACGGCCTCGCTTCATTTTCTTCTGTCCTTCTGGTATCACGGACTCAACGAGACAGACAAATGATTGCCACTGTCCTCGTTGGAGCGAGTCCCCTACAAACAGCACTCTCTTCCCCTGAATTCTCCTTAATGCTACCTTTGCATCAAACCTGCAAATAAAATGTGATTCTAAAGCTCATCGTTGATGTTTTACACTTCTACTGTTTCTGCTATGATTCATTCTCCCAATGCAAACCAAAAAACTGTGCGTTTAATGATAACTACTATTGATCTTTAACGAACCTAGGCAACATACAATCATCAGGCTGCCATTCCCAATGCCGGTAATCAGAATCCAATCTCCCATTCTTAACACATGAAACCTGCCTGTCCAAATACGGACATGACCTATCCGTATACAAAGGCTTAATCGAACTATTGAACACCCATTTTCCACGATCAAGGCTGCATTCCTCAGGATCAAACTCAAACCGGTCATCAGCTGCATAACTCAATGGACTACTCTTGATATGTTTCTCTTCTGCCAAACAACAGATTACATTTGCAGTGTCATCAACTCACCATTCATCAACAATCTATAAAACTGTTCGAATAAATCATATAGTATGTACCTTTCTTGGCTACATTTTTCCTAGCACAGGATTTAGACCTGAAAATGCTGGCAGAAGAAAAGGATATCCTCTCAGTGTACAGAAGCACGAGAAACGCCAACCCACACACAACGATGGTGATTATCGACAGGGGCAGTTTCCCTCTGGGGGCCTTCGGCGTTCCCATTGCTAAAAACAGATAGTTAGTTCAGTAGTTCAGTTAACTTCCACAGAGATGACTGATGAGACAGAAAAGCTATAAGTGGTATTATAGAGGGAGTAGAGGAGAACTGATTAATGATGGGAATATTATTTTATGGAAATATGAGTAAGAGTGAAGCTAAAGCCATGTATGATTTAGGCTGTAACATAACAAATTAGGCATTCATCACTTGTTTAGTGGGGTGCAAATTATTCAAGCCTAATTGTGTGAGAGTTGCAAGCTTAACATCTTGGGCTCCACCAAGTTGAAAAAGTTCAGTTACAATTTGGGAATCCATTTTAGGAGAGGTCAGAATCAGTAGGTAAGAATTGATGCATTGTTTCTTTTAAATGAGGAAAATGAGTCAATTTTTTTGTGCCTTTGTTCCTCTCCAGTTTTTGTGTACTGTTCAGATGACTTGCAATTGCAGCTATGACTTTTAAAAAATAAGCATGTTATGTCTGCTTTCAGAGGTTCAACATATCAATCAAACAGCTCTTGATCATACTTCATACCACCAGAAAGTCTAATATGAAGAGGTCTATGATATATATTAGAGCAAGTATTATGAATTATGATCGACGGTCTTTAGAGACGACCATGTTATTAATAAAATCATCCATGTTATTAATTAAAATACTCATGTTTTAGATATTGAAGTTTTTTCATATTATAACAATAATTATTTCAACATGGGTGTTTTGCTTAATAACATAGGCATTTTTATTGGTATTATGGTCCGTCTCTACATAAAAACCGTCTCTCATGAGACTTTGTATATATATATTGAGAGAATTTCGTTCCTTAAGTCGCCGTTCTCTTCGTTTTTTATCTCATTTTTTGTACTTTGTAAGTGCGATTCTCAATTTCCTCCCAAATACATTTAGTTGGACACGTGTAGAGATCTCCTTAATTCCGGTTGTATTCTCATTTAAAAAATACTAAAATTAAATTTAAAAAAAATAAAAACCCCAAAAAATAGATTAGAAAAATACTTTAAGCATAAAAAAGAAAACTAAATACTGAATTCAACATACATAATAAAAAAATCTTCAAAATTATGATTTAAATTTCATCAAACTTTCATGGGATGGGAATCTCCACTGTTGGAGCTTCCATGGTCGGAGCTTGAAAACTTCGGCAGAGCTTCGATCTAGCTTCCATCTTCCATGCAAGAAATTTTAAAAACGAAAATGAAAAATAAATTTGGAGAAGAAGAATAGAGAAGTGAATTTGTTGGAATTGTGGATATAACATGTCGGATTTATGAAGATGGTATCATTGTTTCAATAATCCATAAAAAATGAAAGTTCCATATTCATGAAATCTTAAGTTTCAAGCTCTTCAATGGAGTCTTAAAGGAAGAAGAAGAAATAAAGTGAAAATTAATTTTAAATAATGATGTGGCGATGAATTGGCGCTGATTAGAATTCCGTATGAGGTGAGGGGACCAAATACGCACACTATATGGAGCATAATATGAAATTGAGGATGAAATGTGCAAAACTTAAAAAATGGGGACCAAAATCGAAGAGGACTGTAATTTACGGGACGTAAAGTGTAATTCTCTCCATATATATTGTATACGTAATTATATCATACTTTGAAATTCGTAAAAAAAATATTTTCTTTCCTAATAAAATATAATGAAAAACTTACTACACCACCATAAGTATACAACCCAAGTCACATTTATCTTGTTTTCCTCCTTCCATTTTAGTTAAAGAGCTGAACTTTCCAGAAAGTTACAAAATTGAGAATTTTGGAGCAATACTAGCGATGCCCGAAATTACCTTACCCACTAAATAAATATTTAGAATTCACTTAATATGCTAAAAATCACATAGGTAACTCAGATTCAGAAATCATAAATTAATTTTTAACGGTGACCAAGAAGATCTTTGTTACTGAGCTATTAAGGTCGGGCCAATAGAGTCAAGTAGTTAATTTAAACTCGTAACTACCTCAGGATGATTAGAGATAATTAGAAGGATAATGGTAGTTAGTTGCATATTGGAGATGATGATCTTGATTCACGAATAGACTGATCAACTTCTACAAGAAGATTTTTCTCTTCGATTGGTAAACAAGGTGACAAGTCATTTGTCAGACAACACCTACAATGTGGTGGTAAAGCTAGAATTTTCCCTCCTATATGAGCCACGAGGTTGTTGACATAATTAATTATGCTTTGTATGATGTATATATTCAGGTTATGCACTTTAGCTTCTCAGCACAAACCAAAAAAATACTCTTAACATGGGATTTACTTTTTTTTTTTAACCAAATCAAACTTGCCATATCACCAAGGAAAACAAGAAGAAACACAAGGCACCTACCAAACTGCACGACGGGCAAGTCGATGAGCTAGCAAATTGTCACGCGAAACATAATTAAAACAAAGAGACTCAACCGAACTAGCTAAATCTCTAATGTCTAACAAAATCGGATCTACTGTAGAAAACTCAAAGTCAGACGAATTTAAAAAAAAAAAAACTAAGGAAATGTCATCGGTGTAAATTTGAAGTCGCTCTCATCCTTGCAAGTCAGCCCAATGTACCACCACACGGATAGCATATACATCCACACTCTGTGGAGAAAGAGGTTTGTGTACCGTCTGCAAACGCGGAGCAAAAATACCACCATACATCCAGACCGCATATCCAATTCCCACTCTCAACCCATCCACGGAGAAAGCAGCATCCAAGTTGACCCTTGTATAGCCCTCCTATGGCAAAACAGTAGTAGACCAGTCATCGACCTCCGTACCAGTTGTTGCAGCAGCAGCTCTGTCCTCTCCACTTCCCCCACATGTTTCAGCCCCCGCACCTCGTCCTCCTGCCCTCCGCACTCGACCAGCAGCCTCCACCTTCGCAATGTTGGACATAACTTATGTCCGTTGGCCTATGAACCGACGAAAAAAATCCACCACGGACTACCCCCCTTCCCTTCTACAACTAGCTATATACTGTACCAAATTCCCCATAAGCCATTGCAAATTACCACTCCTTACATTCCAATTTCTCATACATCTGGTGTATTCATTATTCGACAGTATCAATGGACACTCCAACATGGGATTTACTTAATTAGACATAATTAACACTTCATTATGTATCATTATATCACACTTAGTGAAATCAAGAAGTTTGTTTTTTGGTGGAGTATCTCTTTAAACTTTGAAAGGTGGATTAAAGTCTTCCTTGTTTGTTGTTAATTAATTGGGTGCAACCTGCCTAGCTACCCTCGTTGGTTTACAAATTCAAATTCTCGTTGGTTTAGATATAATCTTTAGGTGTCAAATCGTATGTAGTCGAGTTACAAGCTGATACACCCTGTAACTATGAGTTTATGGGTTTGATTCTCCGAAATGGGTGATTATATTCTCTCAATAGAGATTGGTGGTATTATATTATCTGAATAGAAATTGGTGGTGATTTGCATCTAGCATCGATTGATAAATTCGTTTTGTTCAACAATTGTAATTGTAATGTTATATTTCATGTTCAATAATAATTAAAAAAAAAGATATAATCTTTAGGAAAATGTGAATAAAATATGATTGATAGTAACAAATAAAGTTTAGTATATATTTTCATTTAAATTAGGGGATTAAGATTGAAAAAAAAATGAGTAGTTGAGTTTTACACCGTTATTGTCGATTTATGAAAAATACAACTCGTACTAGTTCTTGAGCTTTAAAATTCGACTAGTTTAGATTGTAAAATTAAAAAATGTAATTTGATGCCTTGTGCGTCTTTATACTTGACATGAAAGTTCTTGAAATAAGTTTGTGAACTAGTATATTCTCTAAATAGAGATTGGTGGTGATTTGCATCTAGCATCGATTGATAAATTCTTTTTGTTCAACAATTGTAATTGTAATGCTATATTTCATGTTCAATAATAATTTAAAAAAAAGATATAATCTTTAGGAAAATGTGAATAAAATATGATTGATAGTAACAAATAAAGTTTAGTATATATTTTCATTTAAATTAGGGGATTAAGATTGAAAAAAAATGAGTAGTTGAGTTTTACACCGTTATTGTAGCGTTTCGATTTTTTAAACTCGATTTATGAAAAATACAACTCGTACTAGTTCTTGAGCTTTAAAATTCGACTAGTTTAGATTGTAAAATTAAAAAAATGTAATTTGACGCCTTATGCGTCTTTATACTTGATATGAAAGTTCTTGAAATAAGTTCGTGAACTAGTAAAAATATACAGTAGAAGTATAAATCATGAAACATTACAAGGACTTTGAAATCATGAGAACAAAAGTGCTAACGATTTTCTTGATATTGATCACTGCTCCAGCAACACTCGTCACTCTGATCAGCTCGGCTTCAATACCTAAAATTAATATTTTAAAAAGGGGTCAGTCGTGACCACTGACTGAACAAGTATCCATGCACGTGTCATGACTTAAGTTCTATCTTTATGTCTTTTAAAGTTTTTAGTCTTGTTTAATGCACTGCAACCTATGACTTGACTTAAAACCCTTGAACTTGTTCTCTTAAAATCTCTTAAAATAAAACTTGTCTTCAAACTTCCTCTTAAAATGTCTTAAAACCATGACATGATCACGAGCTCACTTGGTATAGCAATGCCCTACCCAGTCTATGGTGACCTCTTAAAACTCTTAAAATATGACTAGAGGCACTAATCTCACTCTGGCCGATACTCTTGAAATTGCTACAAATGCTAGGACGGTACTTTACAAGTCCGTTGCTTAACTTTAAACTTTAAACTTGTAATGCTTTAGATTCTTAAATATCTTTTTAACATGAATGCATGTTCTATAAACTCTACTCGTGAATGAATAAACTATGGTATGTACATAACATTAATCATATATGATACCAGTCCATAATATTGTATACCATGATAGCAGTAACCACGAAGAGTAAATTAATGAGAAAACAAGTTGTAGCTAGAACTTGAAAAATGCCCGTAGTAAGCTTACACATGTAGTTAGTGATCCAATTAACAATTAATTATGTGATTTAAACAACTTTAATAAATTAATCCAAGTCATTACAACTCTAGTTTTCATAGATTAAACCATTAAACACTTTAAGTATAAATCTAAGCAGGCACCCACAGTTCCATATATTAACATAGTACTAACCTACCTACCTTCTCCTCCTTAATTCATTAGAAAGAACTAACACTCACACAAACATGAATACGGTCATAAAATTCGTATCGATCGATCATATATATAGTAGTGCGTACGTACGTATATATATCATCAATAAATTAAATAAAGTATATATAAATAAAATAACGTATATTTTTATAATAAAAATGAAACAAAATGAAGTATAAAATAATTTAAATTTGTAACGAAATCTTGTATTCCGTTACAAATTTATCACGGGATCATGTATTCCGTCACAGATTTATCACGGAATCATGTATTCCGTTAGAAATTTCTAACGGAAGGAGATTAGGGTTTAAATGTACTTCCAAAGAGAAGGGGCTCGAATTTTGATAAATAATGGGTTGGACAATGTTACAAGTTATAAATTTTGATCCAAAAATACTTACGAGCTCCGCTTTAACGAACGGTTCATTTTAAAACGTGAAAATTCAAAAAATGAATTTTCGGACGGTTACATATATTGTTGGAATAAGTGAAAAACACCATCTTGCTGTGACCCTCAAAACAAACACAAACAACTTAATCCCACAATCAAAGGCACACGCACATTTCATTTCATCCTTGTAAAATGAACCAAATAGATAACGGAATATAATTCACTAAATACTATAAATGAGGGATATAACTCAATGTGCATGGAGATATCAAAAACATATTGTAGTAAACGTGAATACACAAAATTAAATGGCGAGAAGGCTTATTATCGTTCTTTTTTCTCTACTAGTTGTAGTGCAACACATTCATGGACAAGGTAATATCATTGATATGGGGAATTGTCTGGTCGAATGCGGAGAGCATATAGTTTCTTGCGCATTTGGATGTATGAACAGCAACGAGGGTTCTCTTAGTTGCTTTCAGGGATGTGGCAATCATGAAGTTAGTTGCGTAGATACTTGTCTTAAAAAGGTTGAAGTCGCGAGCAAACCCAAGCCCGAACAGGTGGCGCACAAACCGGTACCGGCAAAATTGGGATGGGACAACCACTTACCAATTGGACACAAGGTGGGTTCTTGCTTTGAAGGAACTTGTCTTAAAAGAATTCATATCGCCCACGAGCCCATGCCAACTAAAAGGGTCGCCGGTGAACCCATGCAAGTAGGATATATTTCGGGTGAAACCGTACCAGTTGAAAGGTTCGGGAACGAGCCCATGGATGTAGGACATATCACGGGCAAAACCATGCTAGCCGAAAGTCTTGCAAGCAAACCCATGAGTGAATATATACCACCAGAAATGCGACCTGTACCATCTGGATGGTGATTTGTACAATGGTGATTTAAGAAACGACGATATACAAAAACACACAACATGTAATAAAACAATAAAATGTTGACATATAATGTTGTAATTGGTGATCCAGAGGTCACTCCTCAATTAAACCAAAACTTGATACTCCGGCTAATTTCCCTTTTGCTTGTAAAGATATAATAAAGTTTAAAAGCCACCACAAGAGCTAAATACAATATTAGTAGCTGATTGGGGGCTTACCATGGCGAGATGCTACCGGTAGTTAGAGCTCGGCCATCATGTGCCATGTGAGTTCATCTCCAACAGTTACAACTCTCTAATGGAGTATGAGCGTCAGTTCCAACAGCGTTGCAACTCTCCATTGCAATATTGTTGGAGACAACCTTAATAAATTAGAATTTCATGACTTTTGAGAAATTGGTTACTTTAATAAAGTATATATAAATAAATTATATTTTCCTCATGAGTAAACACTTCAATTAATGTTGCCCATCTATTACCATTTACCACCCAAATATAGTTTCATAAAAAAAGCGAGTCAAAATCTTAAAAAAGGCGAAAGAAAATTTAAAAATAGAAAAATAAATTGTGTTTTTTTGTGGTTTTTAAATTTTAGTGGTTCAACCGGCCAAATTTTTTTAAACTGCTGAGAAAATAATTCTCGCTATATTTTTAATAGATTATGTGTTATAGTTTGTAGTTGTTAGTATTGGAAATTTAAGTTACGATTTTAATGTATTTTGCTAATACTTTAAAATATGATATGATGGTCTTAACGCGTCGGTATATATATTTCAATTATAATTTTAACCACTCTTTTTAATATTTTAAGTGATGGTGTGATGGTTTTATGGAGTCATAGTTTTAAAAGTTCCATTTTAAACATGCTTATTCAGCAACTTGAAACATTCAATCATTACAATATTGAAATACTCATCCAAATGTTTTAAAACATCAATTCCCGTATAAAAAATTTACAATAGCCGTTAATTCGATTTCTTTTGTATGCAAATGCAAATTGAGTTAAAATAAATCTTTTTTATTAAATTTGTAGGTGAACTTCGACTTCTGCCTTTTGTTGCTTATGCTTGATGCTTCAATTTTGCAGTTGCACCAATCATCAAACTCGGATGTCAACATTAGCACCTGCTTAAAAATATTTATTAACTATGTTGAAATTATAATAACTCTCATTAACACTATCACTTTGGTGCTTAAAGACAAAGAAGAAACGTAAAACGCATGCTAAGAACAGTAACATTATACTTAAAATCATAACATTGCATTTTAAAACTATAACAGAGCAAAAATATGCAACACATGCTAAACACAGTAACATTTATACATAAAACCATCATCGCACCTCTTATAACTATAAGAAAACATTTGTCAAAAATCATATCATAAATATTTTGCATAAGCTAAAACACTAATGTTAATGTTTAGAATTACAACTATATTTCTTATAACTATAATATATATGCGCTAAAAATAATACATGCATCTACTCAACATAATATAAATATAGTTATAACATTAATGTTTAAAACTATAAGAATGGATCTTAAAACTACAAAAATGCCTCTTAAAATTATAATAAATTACGAAAATGCAACACAGGCTAAAAACATAATATTGATACTTAAACCATAATAGTGTCTCTTAAAACTATGAAAATATTTGTAAAAAAATTAAATCATAAAATTTTCACAAATGCTAAAAATACCACCGTTGCTATTTAAAATTATAATAATAGGCCTTGAGACTATAATATTTCCAATACACATACTACATGAACATTCAACAAAAAATAAAATCATAACAATGATGCTTAAATATATAAAACAAGATTCTCAATCCACGCAACTCTAAGAATCACACACGTCCGTCGATCATGTACCCATCAACGGTTCAGCGCAAAACCAGCCATACTACGTAGATTCTCATCACAACCGTATATTACAAAGCCCAAATCCAACGTCCCACAATTCACCTCCAGCATAACCTCCTCCATATATAAACCCACCCACTAACCCACCTACATCATCACTCTCTCATCTTCCAATCCATCAAGTCAAGAGGGAAATAATGTCAGGAAGAGGCAAGGGAGGCAAGGGTTTGGGCAAGGGCGGAGCAAAGCGTCACCGGAAAGTTCTCCGTGACAACATCCAGGGCATCACAAAGCCGGCCATCCGTCGTCTAGCTCGCCGTGGTGGAGTGAAGCGTATCAGTGGGCTCATATACGAGGAGACTCGTGGTGTTCTCAAGATCTTTCTAGAGAATGTCATCCGTGATGCTGTCACCTACACTGAGCACGCTCGCCGTAAGACTGTCACGGCGATGGATGTGGTGTATGCTCTCAAGAGGCAGGGACGTACTTTGTATGGGTTCGGTGGTTAAGGTCTTCGGTTTGGGGTGAGGGATAGATGTGGTAGATGTAGATTTAGGGTTTATGTTTCCTGTTTAGGTGTTGATGTTCTTCGATCTTTCTTAGATCGGTGTATGTTTGTTACTCGTTTTTATAAATGAAATGGATTTCCGTATTAATTGATCAGCTACTTCGCTTGCTTTTTTTGTTTCAGTTTGTCATTGTGATTATCGATTGAGTCTTGTGTTTGTGAAATTTGTTTGTTCATTAGAGGGAGAGTTTGTTTTTGGTTCACAACTGCTCTGCAAATTTGATGGCTATTGTACATTGACACATTGTGACGGCAATTTTGAATCCTACTAAATGGTGGAAGATGTAAATTTCACAATTGTGCTCATAATTCATGATGCAGATGTAATTATGTTTCTGCTAATTCTTTTCCTGCTGTATGAGATATTTGATCTTGTTCATCAGAGTGTATGACTTCTGCTTTAGCCAATTTCGAGCCCAATTTGAATAGGTAAACTTCTGGCCTGTTGATCTTTCCCTATGGAGATACACTGATTCACCACGACCACGGTTCAATAAATTGATCTTTGCTGTGATTAGCAGATGGCTAGCTTTCTGGAACACAGTTAGTGCAAACTCTCGTTCAATAGCTTGGCATTGTGGTACTGTGGTGTAGACTTTAGAGTTTGGACTATGAGATGGAAACATGGGATTGTTGTACTGTGGTGTAGACTTTAGAGTGTGGACTATGAGATGGAAACATAATTAGAATTCTAGTATAGTATGTGCAATTTGGCAATGCATTCAGAAAGTAGCATCCCTTATATCTCTGTTCACATCCTAGTTGAACATTCAAAGAATGTTACTGCTGTATGAAGCTGGCAATCGGCATAACCTTGAGGACTTGAGGTATTGTCTTGTTCAGACTTCAGACTTGAACCTTACCTGCAGCAAACATTATGCTCTCTGTAAAAGATATTGCCTCTATATGAAACCTGAATTTGAAAAAGTGACTTTGAAATGCTGGTCTGTCATACTTCGATTCTTACAATAATGTTTTGGATTTGGTACTCAGATGATACTTCTAGGTCTAGCCGAGCCCTTGACTGTAACTGGACGAATGCAACAGTCTGTATTGATGTGGCATTCTGTATTGGTTACTCTCGTTTTTCTCTATTTAGCTGATGCACACAGAAGCATTTTGTCATTGCAAGTTTCCTGAATAGGTGAAAGCGTGAAGCAAAGAACAACTCTGAACAGATGGAAGATAATCCAGAGCACTGACAATGACCAACGAATCTGATATTTTGTATCACTACTTAAACCCAACAATTCATGAAATAGGAACAGTGAAGAATGGAATTAAGCGAGGCAGAAGTTGTAGTCGGATGAGACTTCATGAGAGTATGAGACCCGGAGGATGGATCTTGACTATGCATGATGTATCATAGGGTGTGATACATCAACATTAAGGTTACACCAATAAATACTAACTTTACATTACAGAAACGTCCTACATCCACACCGATAAAAACATACATTTATAATACCCATGTAATTTTGAATTTTAATTAATTTTTAAATGGACTTGGATCACAAATTAATTTTAATTATAGGTTTTAGATAACAATTGTACAACTTTTGTGGGGCGAAGGAGCAAAACATTCCAGCAGCCTATTAGACCATCTCCAATGGTAACGATCGACGATACGTTGTCGTGCGTTTTTTCTTCAGTGATAACGCGTCGTCGTCACGTTATGAAATTTTTAATTTTTTTAATTTTAATTTACATATTATTCATATTATAAGAGTGATTAGATGTTAAAATTAATGAAATTGTATTTTTTTAAGTCATTAATTAAAATTTTAAAAAAATATTTTTTTTATTTTGCTAAAAACATATTTAATATATTATAATAGTGTTTAGAAGTCGAAATTAATAAAATTGAATTTTTATAGGTTGTATTACAATTTTGAATTTAATTGAGAGAGAAAATGAATTCGAGATGGAATGATCCAAAAATAATATATATTCGTAGATCTCGAAGAAACAAAACCGTTGATAATTTTTATATATTGTTTACATTTATATTATTTGCGCTTAAAATTGGATAAAATATAAAAATGAAAAAGAAAAAGAAAAGGTTTTACACGTGGTAGCAGCTGGACACGCGACGGCGTGGCACGCACGCCGCGGCATGGGCATGTCCGCGTGGTGAGACGCCGCGCCTTAGGGCCGCCATTGCGCGGCGTCGGGCCATAACGCCCCATTGGGGCTGGTCTTAGTCATTTCGGAGTTGTCTTCCTCTTCGTTAACACGAATTATTAATACAGAAGATTACAGACAATCAATCAACCACCTGAGATTTAAAATAACAACACCTTTCTGCTGGAATGCCCACCATAATCAATCACTGAACATTCAACCCATCGTTGACCTCAATTTGCACCCGTATCGCAATATTTCTCAAACACTCGATTCGATTTCCGTTTCTCCACGGGAATCAATTTGATTCGAAGATGAAAATTCAAACTGATTTGACGAAAAGTAATCATTTCAAATTATGGAGCGAGCTGGAATTGAAGGAGTTCCCGGACAAATTCGTGATCACGGCCATCGAATCGCCCGATCAAGGCTTCTCCATTAACCGCTTCGACGCAAACATTGAAAAGCTTAACGGTATGCCAATCCTCGTTCTTATGACGATGAACTTCGTGTTGTTTGATGTTCTGTTTAGAATCCTCTTGCAAATCAGTTAGATGATGAACTAGTCGTGAAATTAAAATGGTTTAAGCTGAAATGAAACGTTTCTATGTTGTTGTCCACACGCTGTAGCTTAAAGTTTTCTAGGCTATCCTAACTTGTTGCTAATGCAAACCTTTTCTCTTTCTGTCTAGTCGTTATTTTGAGTAGAACGGGCACGGTTATCGGATTGGTTCAATACTTCAATAGTTTAACAGGTTGAAGGTGAATTCTAAAGGCATGTATACGATAAGGAACTTTTAGATTCTTCATTGAAATCAGTTTGACGATGAACTATTTGACCTATCTGTACTTGTTTGAGTAGTTTTGGCTTCTTTTGGTGTTTAAAATGTGTAACTTATAGACAGTTTTGCAAGATGTAGATTATAATTTGGTGACTATCTTAGATTGTTGAACATAGTAAATAGTAACCATGTAATCATGTTTATATTGTGGAAAATGATGGCTTAACATCACAGCTTTAAGAGGTTGGATGTGTGTTTTGGGGCCTGTTTATATAATGATTAATAAGAACCTGAAGTATTAGGGTAATCATCGTTTAATCCGATAATGTAAATATGAAACAATGAGGTATAAAAGAATGAATGTTACCTTTAAAAGAACAAGTTCCTGTACTTGGGGTAATCTTCAGATAACTGTTGTATGCTTTGATCATTTTAATGAATAATGATGGTTCTGCATTTATTGAGGATAACCTCTAAGTAGCATATACTGAGTTGATATGCACCCCATGGATATGCAGCTGGGGTGCAGACAATGTGGATCAAATCTGATTTGATCAATGCTCTATAAGGATTGTTGTCAGCTTAGATCTACAGTTTCTCTTAGAGTGAGAACAGCTGAACATCCAGCCAATCACCCTCAAGTTTTAATTGTTCCATTATTTTCATTGATAGTAACACTACATATCTTTTTTGCAGGTGATGACCCGTCCGGAAGTCCCAAAGTCTCGACTATATATGGGATTGCTGGAACAATTAGGTTACTTGCAGGTACTGCGTTGGACCAGTTGTATACACCTTAATGAGTTTTGCGTGTTCATTTAATTGTAGAATCAATTGATTTATTTTACATATACACCTTAATGATTTATTTTATGAATCCTTCCTTTATATATTGTATGTATTTGTTGATATTTTATTGATTTTTTTTTCAAACTCAAAAGGAAATATACTGTGTCTGAAAGGAATAATAGATACCTCAAGATTCTTGTTCTGCATAGTCTACATCCTGAATTTTATTTAAAGACATCAGTTCAGTGCTGCAGAGCCAAAAAAACCTTAATTTTCAGGACTCTATATGTCCTTTCTTTGTAACTTGGACCGATAACACAGTTCTCGTTGTGTATTATCTTGTTTCATAATAGATAATAATGTATTACTTATAAAATAGGAAGAAGAAAAGACTGAGGGGGAAAGAGATACTGAAATTTACACATTTAAAAAAATGAATAGTAGACGTAACTTTGATTGGACATCTCATGGCATATTATCTCCTACATGCAATTCTTCATGTTTGATTGAGTGCATTAGTTTGGAATTCTGCACATGCGAATTGGCAGAGAGGAAAAGTGTAAATATAACTCCAACAAATATTATGCTTCTTGCCATTTTGGATCTGATAAATCTGGATGCATTTATTCAACAGGCATGTATATACTAGTTATAACTTCAAGGAAGGAAGTGGGGACATATCTTGGTTTTCCTATTTTTCTGGTTACATCAATGAAGTTTCTGTCTTGCAACAACGCATCAAAACTATTAACCACTGAAGAAGTATGGTTACACTTACTGGTTCTTCCGGCAGTTCTCATTACTTGGTTACATAATAAGCTTGTTTTGGTGTAGCACTTCTACTTATCATTTTATTTTGTACAGAAAAGAGATGAAGATTACTTTATGACCCTGTTAAACATAGTAGAATCAACTCCAGGCTTGTATTATTCTTATGGAACCGATATCACAATCAAGTAAGCTTACTACCTAGTCGTCTTCTATTTCCATTCTAATTTAATTTAGTCCAGATATTTGATAATGTTTGCCAGCCTGCAGAGAAGATGCAAGCTTGCAAAAGGATGGATGAGCAAACCAATCTGGAAGCAGGTAAATATGGTTGATTACAGTGTTTTTAATACACCAGTGGCATATAGCTTGAAATGTCATTGAGAAAGCTATTTGATTGCTCCTATATAGACTGCTAGGACTGAGTACCAGACATAAAAATGTATTTTGGTTATTCAACTTATTGTCAATTCCTCAGCATTATACTTATTTTCTGTATCCCTGAACCACTTTTAACTGCAGGGTGATCCCCGGTTTGTTTGGAATATGAATATATTGGAGGAACTTATTGAAAATAAGGTTTGAAACAATTGCTCCCTTGTTTGTGTCTGTGAAGTGGGGAAGACCGCAGCCATTCTTTCTTTCTTCCCAATTACACTTGTTTCTTCTTATACTTGCTGTAACTATTATCTAATTATTCTACTTTTTTTTTCCAGCTCGATGGGTTTATCATCCCTTTGTTACAAGGAAATATCCTTACTGTCCTCTCCTCCCCTCCCCAACTCCTTAGTCTCACTCTGTCAGCACATGTATCAGACCATCTTTCTTTTTGTTTATATTGGTAACCACTTTAAGTTCTGTGAAAAACTGATCTATATTCAAGAATTATGTATTTTCTTGACTGTTGCTAAAGCTTCCAGTCTGGACCACTGAAGTTGAAAAACTCACCTGGTGTTGTTAAGTTAATTTCACGAAGGTGTACAAGGCGTCTAGGTACAAAAGCATTATCTAATTTGTAACTAGTTCTTTGTTTATGTTAATCTGGCATTTCTGTTAAAAACTGATATTGTGCTTTTTATCCAGGGACTAGAATGTGGAGAAGAGGAGCTAATTTCGAAGGAGATACTGCCAATTTTATTGAAACCGAGCAGCTGCTTGAATTTGAGGGCCATATCTCCTCTTTTCTTCAGGTTTTCCTCAATTTTGATTGCCTTTCAGTAGGAAAATTCAAGGTTGTTTGTTACTTAGGTGTACCCCCTCTCCCTCTCTCTCGTTTCCCTTCCCGTTTCCTTTTATTTGGGTGAAGGATTCTGTCTTTTTATAAATATCAAATTTCACAGACCAGCAAGCTTAATAATTTTCCAATAGTGCCGGTGTTTGTAATTGAAATAAAGCACCTGAAGCTCAAGCCTCACTGGTTAAAACCATGTTAGTGCTTGATACAAGGGAATCTATCATGACTCACTTCTTTCCTAGAAAGTTAATCGAGTGAAACTCAATTTTTGATTGCCTACTTGATTAATTGATTTTGCTCCAACTAAAGGAACTGCACTTAAGCTTTTGTTTAATTTATAGATGTCACCATGAGTCATTTTCCTCGATGTTGGTTATGGTTCCCTATGATTATATCAAATAAATATAGTAATCCGGTGTTGTGTGCTTATTATATTCAAATAGTTCAGTAGTTGACTTAACATCCTTAAGTAGGTTGATACTGTAACAATTAAGCTTGTTTTTTTTTGTTATACTATAATTGTGAGAAGTAAAGTTCAGTATAGAACTCCATTCGCAGGTCCGGGGATCAGTTCCACTCCTTTGGGAGCAGATTGTTGATTTGAGCTATAAACCACGCCTCAATATCATTCATCATGAGCAGACAGTATGCCTCTAAATTTACTTTCGTTCTTTTTCACCGAAGAGTTAATTTGTTTATTTTTGGTGCATGTTGTGCATGAAAATGACACAATCTCTATCTTATACTGCTAGTCCAAAGTTGTGGAACGCCATTTTAACGATCTTCTGCAAAGATATGGAGGCTGTGTTGCAGTTGACCTGACTGACAAGGTTACTCATACTTAATACTTCCTAGCTGTTGGTGGTTGATGTATCCACAAAATCTTTCTATTTTTGCTGTCGTTTTCTAAAAATTACCAAAGTTGAAAATGATCCTGGAAATGTTTCTTGTATATTTACTTTGCTAAATAGTACTATGAGTTAGGGACAATTATTGGTTTATAATCATATTGTATGATCAGTTCATCTATGCCAAATTTGTTGATGGTTATTTCTGGCCTACTTTTCCTGCTGTATTTAATTTCCAGCCATAAACAAATGAGCAAATTTTGTTAAGCTAGGAAAACTTGTCATGGAATTAAAAAATTTGCTTGTCCTCCAGGCTAGTCTCGTCGTTGTATAAGAATTTATGATACTTTTTCTTAGCTTCTTGTTTCTTTCTATATTGTAGAATGGAAGTGAAGGCTTGTTGAGTAATGCTTATGCTGAAGAAATGCAAAAGCTTCCTAATGTTAGGTGAGTTATTAGTTATCTGAATCTCTTTTCACCTCTCTTCACAAAAGACTCCACTTGAGAAAGTAATGACACTCTGAAATTCAAAGTTGGTGTTTAAAGCCAACGAAAAGTTCATAGTTCAAAGTTCAAATGGCTGTCATGTCATAGCATCTGGTTCTTGTAAGAAATTCAGGATCAGAAAACTAATACATGGGGTTCCTGGAATTCGGTTTCATAACATAGAGAGCTCCTAATGGACAATAAAAAAAATATAAATTTAAAGAATTGCACACTAGCATTGCAGTATTCTGTTTCTGTCTCATATCACAGTATCTGGGTCTCATCTTAATCCTGTAGCTTTTACATTTCAATCATCTTTGAAAGAGGACAAAAAAATAACTTAAATTGTTCATATTGCCCCAGATATGTCTCATTTGACTTTCACCATTCTTGTGGCAATGGGAACTTTGATAACATACATATCCTGTACGATGAAATTTTTGAAGACTTCGAGAAGCAAGGGTAATTTATTCTCATTGCCCGTGTTTGACTTTTACTTTCTGTTTTCCTGAAATTGGTGCAACAATGCTACCATGCTAGATCTTCATAAAACAATTTAATATTTACTATTCCAGCTGAGCAGATACTTCCTTCAAGATTCTGAAGGGAATGTTTTAGCAGAGCAGGAAGGAATAATTAGGTCAAATTGTATCGATTGCCTTGATAGAACAAATGTTACACAGGTATGAGGCAGCCTTTCCAGTTGCTCTACTTGGAAGTTTTGAATTTGGAAACCACTCTTTTCTAGGGTTCTCATTTATCACAATCATTTATCATATAAAAACATTACATGTTTCATATGCAGAGCTACCTCGCACGGAAGTCTTTAGATCTTCAGCTGCTGCGAGTTGGTGCACTTTCTTCAACCGAGTCTATTTCAATGTTTCCTGAAGATTTTGAAACTTTCAAGACTTGTACGGACTGCAGAATTTCAGTAATTACAATAACATGCATGTGCATAATATGATCTGGTCTTTCCTTGTGCTGAACCATGTCTCTCTGTTTTAGTGTGGGTGGAACAAGGCGACGAGATAAGCCTCGAGTATTCTGGAACCCATGCTTTGAAGGGAGACCTTGTCCGGTAACAGAGACATTTTATGTATTAATTGTACTTCAAACAAGTTAAGCTCCAAAGAGGCCTTGAATATTGTTGGTCTTTGGTTCTCTATTTTTTCAGGTATGGGAAACAGACAATGACTGGAATGATAAAAGACGGAATGAGTGCCATCTCAAGATATTACTTAAATAACTTTCAAGATGGCGTTCGTCAGGTTTCACATACCACTCAGATTAGTTATGACTTGATAATCTTGACATACTATTCTAAAATTTCCCTTGTATTAGGACGCAATTGATCTTATCAGTGGTCGCTATACTGTAAGCAGAAGCGGTCCATGTCCATCCCAGCATAAAGGATTTGACTCACGTTCTGTAAGCAATAAAAACTCCTTGATTTAGGACTTGAGATTTTATTTTTTCCGTCTAATGGCCATGTTTTGTGCTTAACTAAATAATACCACTAATCTGCAAGTTTCTTCTTGTGAACAAGGTGTTATATATGTACAAGTCTTGAGAGTTTCTTGAGAAGATATTGCAGGCCTAGTGTCTACATAACCTAAATGACAGGAGAACAACATTATCTCATCTTATTTATGCAATCAGGATTCTCATTCCATCTCTTAAAAAGAAAAAAGGATTCTCATTAATATCAGAACATGTATGATTATGTATGAGAATTCGTTGAGTATTGGATATTACATGACTGCTACTTTTCAACTGTGAAATTTCAGTATCTTCCAGTAGCATCAGCTCTAGTAATTGGAGGACTGACAGTGACATCGATTACATTGAATCAAGGTACATTTAAGTTTCTTTTCCATTCTGAATGATTCAAAAACTATGA
This sequence comes from Plantago elongata, assembly GCA_036897095.1. Lineage (NCBI taxonomy): Eukaryota > Viridiplantae > Streptophyta > Magnoliopsida > Lamiales > Plantaginaceae > Plantago > Plantago elongata. The sequence continues at coordinate 20,395 of JAYMSP010000202.1, read as the reverse complement.
TCCTTTTTCACATGGCCAGTCATACTTCTTGATGATTTTTCAGCTGGACGAAATGCCCAACATTATCTGTCATCTATGGTATGCGCTGGTGTAACTGCAGGATTGATGGCATTGGTTAAATCCAATGGGAGGCAAATTTGTTCAAGGCCTCGTCTATGTGGTTTGTTTTAGCTGATCAACGGGCAACCCCTGTACAACATATTTAGTACTAGTACATAAATCGCGCACTTCCACTGTTCCACATGTAGTTAGTATTGCATTCTCCTAGCCATCTACATACAAAACCAGTTACCAGTTCATATTCTGCTGAACGACTGTGCTGAATCTGCAGCAGTACACTTCAAATAAATAATTTATGCCTGAAACAGTGGCATTTGGTATAATGGTATATATTTTATTTTAGCATATAAGAACTATATTCTTTGATGTTCATTTGTCCAGTGTCGTAATCGTAGTTCTGCACTACATACAATATGAAAAATATAAACAACAGAAGTACAAGCAAAAGAGATTGAAACAAAATTTACTTAAAAACACCACTGTGAAAGTTTATTATACTGGTCTTTCATAATGCACCTACCACACGGTAATATTTTAGCACATTTGAATTTGTTTCTACGTAAGAAATTAAAACTTTTACCAACACTTAAAAAGTATAATTAAAGTGAATCTGTAAAATTACTCGGACATCAAGCTCTCAACATCTAATGTGGCAGAGGGTTTTAGAGTAGAAGAGGCTTATTCAACCCTTTCAATCCATGTCCTAGTTTTGCTACAACGAGCATGTTGAATCGTGTGTTGAAATTGATTATTGTAAAAAATTAACAAAACTAATTTTGCAATTAAAAAGAAGAAAACTGTAAATCTCCGTTAAAATTTTAAGGACGGTTTGAAATAGGACTCAAGTTACATTGTTTTAACTGAAATTGATTTTTTTAACAAATAATCCATTGAGACACTCAAATTCTATTAAAAAATTTCTAATCCAGTCATTAAAATCCTGTTGCAACCTAATTACCCAACCTAGTACAGGTATCTAACAAATTAAGTATAATCTGCAGAAGTTTTAAATACTCTTCGATTGGAAAAATCGCCAAAAGTCCCATAACTTTGCCAATCCTGTAAAATTGGTCCCGTAACTTTTCAAGCCGTAAAATTGGTCCCGTACCTTTAGCAACTTCAGTTTTTTTGTCCTAAACTCATAAAACCTGACTTCTCTGCAAATTATATATAATCCTAGGATCAAATAAACAATATGGCAAAGTAGAAGGGTTATTCATATATTTTTATAGAACCTGACAAACCCTACGTAACCTATTGGAGGGAAATCACATAAAGTGAACAAGAAAAGAGTTGCCTCCTCGATACAACATGGTGATGGGATTATAGTTGTCTTTTCTTCTAGAATTCAACTATATACATGATCAGAGGATTGAACTAGCACCAAGAATGATTTCTTCAACACAATGTAATTTTTTATTAGTTATAAAGATTCAATCTTTTTAATGGCTCTATGATTTTCTAAATGTTTTATAGGTATTCCTTAATTATTTCTCTGCTTTCTTCTGATATGTTAGTTCGTACTTTTGACTCTGTCTCTATCTTTTGCAATTTGAAGTATGTTATTCTGCTTTAGGAATATTATTTAACGTTTTTGCAGTCCATTGTTGATGATTATAGCTATCGTGATGTTACTTCTATATTGTTCCATACCTTCAGTACTTCCCAATTTCTATGAACAAATGCCTACCTTCTTCTGGTTTCGCCTTACTCCGCTGACTCTAGCCTGGATCCTACCTACACCATGGTCATTTAAATGTGTTGTGTTGCCATTTTTTACTTCTCATGTTGGCGTATATTCAATTTGCAATTTCAAATGAAGCCCGAAAGATCTGTTTTACGGTGGAGTTGCAATTTGGAGGAACCTTCAAGCTAGTACCCAGTGTTGAGTATACGGGGGGTTCGATGGTCAAGTTTGAAGGGCTGTTTTTGATAGCTTTAATATGACATGTTTAAATTCTTTAGCGGATCAATGCATGATGAAAAGACATAGGCGTTTCTATGTAAAGGTAAACAAGGGCTTTATATTATTGAACGATGATAAGAGTTTGGAGAAACATGTGAAGCAAGCTTGTAGAGATGCATGTATCTACATGGAGGATGAGACTGAAGTTGTTGAAGCTACAGATTCTTTCTTCGGTGCAGATTTCTCCCATGGTGTTAATAATGAAGGAACTTTCACCGACAATTCTTACTTATACTCGTGTGATGCGGATGAAGATGAGAGTGGGGATGGTATATTAGGTAATAGTGAAAGTGAGTTAGACAGTGATTGTGATAGTGATCAAGATGATGATCAAATTCTTGATCAAATACATAAGGGCGGGAGACACACACACGCAGAAGACTATGAGCCCCAATTCGAGATCAATATGACTTTTCCAACAAAGGGAGATTTTAAGAAGGCAATACACTCTCATGCCATCAAGACTAAGAGAAATATCGATGTGTAAAAAAAATGACGGCATAAGGATGTATGTCAAGTGTAACATGAAAGGTTGCGATTGAAAAGTTCATGGACGTAAAGTTCCTGAGGAGCCAACCTTTATGGTGGTAAAGTACAATCCAATACACACATGTTGCAAGATTTTCAAGGTGAAGAATCTAAAGTCAACTTGGCTAGTGAATAAGTATTTATTAGATTTTGATACAGAGCCTGATCGAAGTGTAGATGGGTGGAGACTTTCCACTGTCAAAGATTTAGGAGTTGACATAAGTTGGGATCAAGCTTACAAAACAAAGAAAAAGGCATTGAAGATACTTGAAGGTGATCCAAATGAGCAATATTGCATGTTATGAGATTAGAGAGAAGAATTATTAAGAAGTAATTCCGGTTCTACTATCATTCTAGACACAAATGATAGTACACATGAGTTGCGATTCTGGAGGTTTTATGCTTGCTTTGCTGCGATGAAAGAAGGTTTTTTTGGCTGGTTGCAGGCCAATCATCGAAATTGATGGAGCAAATCTTTCAGGACCAAATAAAGGTGTTTTGCTCCAAGCTGTGCGCATAGATCCTAATAACAAGTTGTACCCTATTGCATATGATATCGTCGAAAGTGAAACTACGGGAGGTTGGAATTGGTTTCTAAGTTTGTTAAAGGCGACCTCAAAATAATCAACAAAAATTTCACTTTTATTTCTGATAAACAAAAGGGATTGATTTATGCAGTTAATTATGTGTTTGATGGTTGTGATCATAGATTTTGTGTGAGACATATGTGGAAAAATATGTGTGCAGTCGATTTTAGAGGTGATGCTTACAAGGATGTCATATATAAAGCTTCAAATGCCACATCAGATGATCGTTTTAAGAACGCCATGAAAGAACTTCGAGAGCTGGATGCATCGGCTTATGAATGGGTGGTTGGAAAACCGGCTTTCACAATGGAGTAAGGCATTTTTCAGTATAATGGTCTTTTGTGACATGACACTTAATAATTGTTGTGAATCATTTAACAACATGATATTGTTTGCAAGAGAGAAGCCTATATTGGTGATGCTTGAATGGATTAGGGAATATTTGATGAAAAGATTGCACAATAATAGGTGTAAAGTTGGTGTGAAAGCAAAATGAAGTGGTTTGATTTGTCCTGAAGCTATGGCGATCTTACAGAAAAATATGGAAAGAGTCAAATATTGTAGGCAATTACAATGCAACAATGATCATTTTTAGGTTAAGACGCAAATTTATATGTATATAAAATAGTGTTTTAAATACTTGTAAATTCTTCATTTAACTATCATTTTCAGGCTACAGAGGTTAGGTAGAATGTGGATTGGGAACCTGGTCAAAAAATGCAATATAATGTGAGTTTTTTGGACCATACATGCACATGTAGACAGTGGCAATTAACTTGCATTCCATGTACTCATGCCTTAGATGCAATGTCATATGTAAGGCTTGATCCCATGGAGCATGTGCATCAATGCTATCTAGTTGAAACATACATGAAGGTTTATGCTCATGCCATATTAGAGACTAATGGAGCTGGTTTGTGGTGTCAGACGTTTTATATACCACCATTACCTCCAAACTTTGGTAGAGGTGCAGGCAGGCCTGCAAAGAATAGAAGGAGAGCAACAGATGAACCGAAGAAGAAGGTAAAGAATGCTTCAAAAAGAAGTCCTCGCAAGCCAGGAGCAAGCAAAAGAATACAAGATGGAATAAAGTGTAGTTATTGTAAATTGAAAGGTCACAATTATAGGAGTTGTCAATTGCGACAAGCAAAAGTGATTGCAACACGTGAAAATGAAGAGATAAATCAAGATCAAGCTTTTACCGAAGCTTTTTCACATAATCTACATGTTGGAGTCTCATCACCGGTTGAACATTTAGGCAACTTCACAATTGACAACATTTCACATATTGAACCTACTAGTTCATTATATATATTTGATGAACTACCAGACACTCAGACAACCTGGAAAAAGTTAAAGGTATGATATTTAACATTTGCCTCTTCTACCCTCTTTCTTCTTTGTATTTTCATTTCTTGAAATTTTAGGGATAAAAGTTTCTCATATAAGTTTTGTTGTATATTCAGGTTAAGAAGAATCAACTACTTACTCAAAATTTGATTGGTGAAGACTTGCATCAATCAATCCAGACACCAAACTCATAATGCACGCAGACTGCCTACACAAGATTCACATGTTACTGGTGAGTACGTACGTGGACCAAAGTCGTCGCAACAAATTGGGCAACGTGCATGTGATTGGGCTGCATTTCACAACCATACACCAAGACCCCCTACCATTATGATTGGCACTTCGCAGTCTGTACCTATTTCTAAGCTATCTCAAGTGATGTAGAACAATAAAAAGGGACATGACAGACATGGACTTGGGAAGAAGGATTAAATGAAGTATAAAGAAAGCTACATATGACATGGTTCTACTTTCATGGATAATAAATTGGTTGAAACAACTGTAATTTTGATTTTGAGATCTTTTTTATGTTAGTTGTATTTAAGTTTGATGGGATTTATTTAGACATATTTCTTTTAATTATTATTGAACATGAAATATAGCATTACAATTACAATTGTTGAACAAGACGAATTTATCAACAAGACGAATTTATCAATCGATTCTAGATGAAAATCACCACCAATCTCATCACCCATTTCGGGGAATCGAACCCGTGACCTCATGGTTACGGGGTGTCTCAGCTTGCCACTCGGCTACAAACGCTTTGACTCTTGGTTGATATATATATCGTAGAAATCAGGGCGGTTTGTGAGAATAGTATCGTCATCGTCTCTAATCAGGTGCATCTACCACTATGATTGTCACTTCGCAGTCTGTACCTATTTAGACATATAATGAACACCTGCTCTTTCATATTTATGTGATTTGGGAGTATTAATTGTTTTAAGCTCATGTTAGTCCTTAACATAATTTAGTAGACTAGCTTGGATCTTGATCTCTATGGAGAGTTTGGTGTCAAGGAAGACTTTATATATAACACATGACATGTTAGAGATTGAAGGTGGATGGTTATTTCTTTGGTTTTGTTGTTCATGTAACTATGTAACTTGGGATACATTGTTTTGTTCATTTAACTCTGAGGCATATCTTAAGCTGCTGAGTTTGATTATAAAACTTCAACATAAATGTTAAAAAATAAATAAATTCAACTTATCCTAATTTTCAGCTTAATCCTTTATTGGATTGAAAACGTAACGAAAAACCTGATGTTATTTGGGAGTTCGGTTTCATAAAGTAGAAAGTCAGTCTGGTAATCAGTTTAGAGATTTGGAACGAGCACCTAAAGGAGTTTTGGATTTAATTAAAATGGGATCTCTGCAAGAAGTGAACTGGTACTGTTTGCTTGAAGCTTGGCCTGATAGTTTGTTAAAGTTCTTTAGGCATGTAGAGATGGTTTTGATTTCTTGCTATTGGACCTGTGTGATTCTGTTGCACTCATTTTGGAGCACTCATGGTGCTTCTTTATCAAGTGCAATATATTCTTAACCTCTTCAAAAATTGAAAAAAGAAAAAAAAAATCAAGTTAAGTGGCATGCCAAGAGATAGCTCTTTTCTAATTCTAGAAGAAAAAACAATTATAATTCCATCATCATTGTTGTTCTTATCAACGGTACATGTAAATCGAGGAGGTATGGTTTGCAGGTCATATAAAAATATGTTAATCAACCCCTTTACTTTGTCATTTTGTTTATTTGATCCTAGCATTATATGTAATTTGCAGAGAAGTAGGTTTTATGAGTTTAGGACTAAAAAAACTAAAGTTGCTAAAGTTACGGGATCAATTTTACGGTTTGGAAAGTACGGGACCAATTTTACGGGATCGGCAAAGTTGTGGGACTATTTTGGCGATTTTCCCCTCTTCGATTTCCAGTACTCTCCCCCCTCTCTCTCTGGTGAAATACACTTTGAAGATGGGAGAAAAAGGAAGTGTGGAAATGGCCACGATCTCGATTACCTCTACTGTCGACACTGTAACAATCCATAGATCGATTCGCAACCTTTAACGTACAGGTTCTTCTCCAATCCCTACTTTCGAGTCCATTTCTCTGTTAATCAATTCATTATGCTGATTACAGATACAGATCGTGCAAAGTACCATAGCTATTCAATTAGCAGCTTCACGTTAGATCAGTTTGATATATTCTCGGACGATTTAGGAATATTCATTTAATCGTATATGTGTTTTAGCTCTATACATTGATTATTAGCTAATTTCCTTGAGCTAATTTGCAGATTTAGCGCAGTTCAGTTGGATATGCTCGTTTATGTGTTTTATGATGAACCTAAGTTACAGGTGCCGGTCTTCTTAGGACATTCAGTAATTAATAGTTTATCATATGAGACATTAGATAATCGAAAATGTACTTTGAATAGGTAGGTAGGTACTACTGTTGTTGAGGTAGTTGCTCTGAGGATTAATGGCCTGATACTCGAGCAACGTCATATCTGTAACTTTTTGACGCTCTAGAAATGTTCATTAAAATCTTAGCTGTGTTTGTTCGATTTATGCATATGAGATATTGTTGTGGAAAATTAGTGAGTTTGGTAAGTGGTGACTTGCAGATTTAGTGTTATTCAGTATAAATGCGTATGGTATGGTCATGAGTCATGAATATGCTTTCTGATTTTGTATCAAGTGACTATTGATGTCGGCTAACTTAAGTTTAATATACTACTAGTTTTGCACATACTGCCATAATTTGTAGTGTATCATGAGATACTAGATACAATCGTTTATGGCTGATTGTGAGTCCATTTCTCAGTTAATGTATTGATGATGTTGAATTTAGAAATACAATACAATGCAAGTAATATGAAACTGTTGCTTTATATAGTTGCTCCGTTAGCTATATTCTCCTTTTTACATGAGTAACACCGTTTTTTGTTACCTGTAGACAATTCATGATATTTTCATTGATATCGTAGCTGTATTTTGTAAGATTTGTGCACATCTAATATGTCATTATGCAGCTGAGATACTTTGCTTTGGAGAATGAGGGATTTCGGTAAGCGATAGCAAGTAGATTTGATATAATTCAGTTTGGAAATGCTTATAAATGTGTTTTATGATGTATCCAAGTTAAAATTGCAGTTACTTCTAGTTCATAGTTTAGCATGAGATATTATATGCTCCTAGTATAACATTTTCTAGATACCAACGGATGCTGAAGCAGATATCATACACACATACTATATGGTTAATGGTTTATACTCTACTGTCCTCTTAAATGTGCTTTTCTTAATTCAGTGTTTTGTCTATTACTTCGTTGGAGAAAGCAAAAGCATGCATTGTGAGTCTGTGTTCGTAAGTTGCAAACCTAGGGGAGCTTTCTCGTGGAGGTTGAGAAAAGTAGCACATAGAAAGAGATAGCCGTGACAAACTTATTACCACCTGGTTATTTGCCAATCAAAACTGTATATACGTTGTGATCCATCCAAATTTATAGCCTTCACAAGAACTCTTAGTCTTGTAACTCACTCCAAATAATATTTGAACTGAAACGAATATCTTGGATTTCAATTGTATGAATTTGATTCATTGAAATGTCATAAGTCGTTGGTCATAATAAATTAATCTGTGGTGACATTTCTGCTTTAATTTAATGCCATATTTTTGATGTTTTTATATGCTACTTTCAATAGTCTAGAAAGCACTATAATTTGATTTAGCCACTCCAGGAGAATTACACGAATCTAGTCCATCTTCCCATCCTTAGGCTTTCTCTACTATTTCCCTTCACAAAAAGAAATCTTTGTTTCATTAAAGATCAATTGTTCTTGGGCTCTTGAATTATTCCGAGAGGTAAGAACCACCCATGGATTTCACTCTGGCATGGACATAAACTGGGGAATCTCTGGTTATGGTAAGCATTTCATGTGCCACTAAGTTGCAGTATTCCTTTCCCATTTTCAAATCTTGTTGCGTACGCATCTTCTTTAGTCTCCATAAAGTTGCGAACCTCTGGTTTTATTTTTGTCGTTACCAATAGCTTTTTGAAAAGATTCACATGTATCACGTCGTCTGCAACAAATTAGTACTATAAAACAACCCTGATAACTCTGAATCGGCATTCCATCTCTCCTCTCCTTTCTCTATTGTCATTACTTTCTCAGTATTTCCCCTCAAAATGCCTTCAATCTTAAGAGACATCAGTGACATCAATGGATCCTTTGAGATCTTCATTGAAGGTTGGCTGACTCGAACAGAAAGTTTACTCGATGAACTCATCAGGGTACGGGATACATGGAATGCATCGATGCCGGAGGCTGAGATCAGAGATCGTGTTGCTCAAGCCCTGGCTCACTTTGAAGAGTACTACGAAGAGAAATTTAGAGTGGTAAGGCGAAATGTGTTTGCCGCATTTTCACCAGCTTGGCTCACTCCATTTGAAAGAGCCATGCTCTGGATTACGGGATTCAACCCTGAAATACTGTTGGATATGGCACTAAGCTCTGCTAATGATCTGACTGATGATCAGTCCAACAGAATTCAGAGGTTGTTGCGACAAACACAAGAGCAGGTGGCCTCACTAAACCGAGATCTAGCAAGAGTTCAAGAGAGTGTGGCGACACAACCAGTAGTAGACCTGATTCTCCAGGATGGGAGTCTGCAAATCTTGGGGGAAAGTACTGTAGTGGCGGGGGATGTGCCAATGGTTTTGAGGTTGGATATGGAGAATCTGGTGATCACTGCAGACTCCTTCAGGAGGAGAGTGTTGAATGAGGTGGTGGGAATACTTTCTCCAATCCAAAATGTGAGGTTCTTTGCCACTGTATCGGAGCAACGCCTCAGGATCCGACGTTTCGGGCGTTTTGCAAGTCCTAGCAATGCTGGCCATCTCCACCGTGCAAATGGTGGATGAATGTTCACTGGGTGGCTTGAACTAAGTATGCATTACCTATGTTTGATATTGTGCCTTTAATGTTTTCTGCAGGTTGCTTGGATGTTTCACTTTCAAGTCTCAAGTGTTTCTATGTTTAATTATCTGTTATGTACGGTGTTGTCATGTATGTGTATTCTACTGCTGTAGTAAAGCCGTTGTGTCTTGTACACTATAAATAATGTTGTGAATATAGCTCTGGCATCAGTTTGTGTGTCTAATAAATGGTGTGAAATTTCAGTTCTTGTTCAGTTTGTTTTCTGAATTGCAGTCTTCGTGACTTTCAGGAATTTTAGGGCATTAGTGTTCCATGGACTGGTCGATCTACAGGTATACCGAATCATATTAGAATTTATTTGGACATTGAGCCAACTTGTCTGCTCGACATAACTCAACAAATCGGCATCAACAAGCAACATAACTCAACATCAACAAATGTGCCCGTGAATAGAGCTAAATAAATAGTAAATGCAATTGGAACTTTGTTACATTGTTATGCTCATTATTGTACATTGTCGACTCCATAAATATTTCAAATACCCAAACATACAATATTCTGGATATGAGCTGCAATTCTACAGACGGCTACGGTTTCCCAATGCAGCTGGCTTAAAGCTAGCAATTCCAGTGATCTCCCTTCCGGTAACTAAGGTGTTGATATCGTAAGTACCTTCATAGGTATATATTGGCTCCAGATCACAGAAAGCCTGAGCAAAAATGTTGAAGCAAGAATAAATTCATTATTTGCAATAAGTAAATGGATGCAAGGTGGATTGATGTTAGTGTCACCATATAGAACAGTTAGTCAGATGGTACCGCACCTTTGCTACGAGAAAGTCGGCTAAAATTCCATTTCCGCCAAGTAATTCCCGTCCAAGAGAAACAGTCTCCCTTGCTGACAAGGTGATCCATGACTGTAATAGAAATAAATTCATTCAATCATAAGTAACATATCATATAGCAAGGTACAGTAGTCCAAGTGACATCTTACCTTGCCCAAGCTGGCTTGACCAGGAGTCATTTTATCACTCTCATAAAGCTTGCATAGACGCCATCCCACAAGAAGCATTGCTTGAATATTACTTAACATGCGGACTAATTTTTGTTGGTTGATCTGGAAAGCTGCCAGTGGGGCGCCAAATTGTTTCCTCTCTTTTAAGTACCTTCCAGTATTTTAGAAGATCCAACTTAAGTAAAGCCAAAAGAATGAACTGAATTCTACAGTAATATCATTGACAGTATTCCAATGTTTACATTGCACATGTGGGAGACATAAGTACAAACAAATGATTGGCAGCAAATATTTAAGTCTCACGGATTGCAATCTTCTCCAGAAAACAATAGTAATAGCAAACATTTGGCAACTAAGGGTGATTTACCTGAGACACATATCGTATACACCCATTGATATGCCAATAGGCTGCCAAGCAACCATTACACGTGAAACAGCAAGGACCTACATGTGCAAATCGTTACTAATCCAACCATCTGAGGAACACAATATATACACGAATAAACCAGGACGGGCCAACAAGTCAGTAGATATACACCACTGCTAAGAAATTGAGTAATGACAATGAAGTTTTCCAGCCACTAAATTGTACGTGCATTAGCTAACTTCTTCAAACAAGAGAAGTGGTGCACACAATGTAAATCATCTACAGAGGATATGCAAAGGTCTTCACGTACCTTGCTCGTATCCTTAAAAGATTTAACACCAGGTAACTTGTCTTCATCAGGAACAAAGACACTCTTCAAAATGATATCACCATTTTGCACCATCCTCAGGCCAATTTTATTTTCAATTTTAGTAACTTTTAGACCTGGAGTGTTCTTTTTAACGATAAATCTGCAGCAAATGCAAGCCTGCAATTAGTGATATGGGTAGAGAATTATCTAGACACGGTCTTATATTATCAAAAAAATCATTGATTTTATTAATCAAAGCGTCTATGTTCTCAATATTGGTTTTTTCACATTACAAAAGTAATTATTTCGTTAACAACATAGACATTTTGATTATTAACATGGATGATTTTCTGGATAACATAAGCCGTTTCTACATAATTTACCTAGAGACCGTCTCTCATGAGACTTTATGATGTTTGGAGCAATGTTTGTTACTCACCCATTTATCTGGTTGGTTGCAGGATTTCTCGCAAAAATGACTAAAATATCTGCAAATGTGCTGTTTCCTATCCATCGCTTTTGGCCATCAAGTATCCAACCTCCATCAACCTGAAACTCAAGGTTACGAACTAAATCAAGATCGGCCAAAGCATGCCAATACAGTCCAAACACAGTGTCATATATAGAGATAGTTCTATTGAAATCTCATTTACAAGAATCATCACATATACAAGGAAGATAACTAAAAACTTGATGACACGGACCTTCCTTGCAGTTGTCTTCAAAGCACTTGCATCACTACCGTAATCAGGTTCTGTAAGAGCCTAAGTATCAGAGAAACACATACGATTAGTGTTGACTGTTAACATATAGGGAAGCGAGGAATGTTCAGTCAAGTATATGTCACTAGGTATCAAATAAGATACTCACCCAGCACGCTACAGTCTTCAGTTCGGCAAGAGATGGTAAATATTTCTGCTTTTGTTCTTCTGATCCACAGAGTGCTGACAGAACACCATTTTTAAAATGTCAAGCATGCAATAGACATACCAACAGAGTGAGCGACAGAAGCTGCTAGGATAAATAGCAAACTCACCAATAGTAAGCATTCCCAATGAAGAATGCACCAATACGAAAGTAGAGCAGCTGGCATCAACTCTCGCAAGTTCCGCACAAGCAATGGCATTTGCAGTGATCGATAGGTTGGGACAACCATAGCCCTGTAATTCAAGTCCAATTAGGCCCATATATCATAGACCTCAATCATAATGTCCGCCCAAAAAATATATATACAAGTAAAGCACCTTGATACTGCCACCAGCAATTCTCAAGGCACCAAGTTTTGGAACAATTTCAAATGGAAATTCCGCCTTCTCCCAATACTGAACAAACAAATCAACAAACCTGCTAGTTAAGCAAAACATTTAACATTCTAATGAAATAGAAATTACAATTAGCTTTACCCAAACATATAACATTTCCAATTCAAGTAGATTTCTAATCCACATCCCTTATATAAGTAATAGAATAGAACAGATTCATCAAGTGTTCATACATTACATAACTCATACCCATAACATGATACACAACTATGTAAACAATTATGACAGTATAGCCAAATAAAATAAGACAATAGAACCTGGCCGTAACTGGAGCTACTTCCTTTTCCTCAACATATAATACTTCTAATTTGCACGTCTTAAGTCAGTTATAGCATCAAACAAGCCACCAAATGTCTATATGTCACAACTCACACGACATGAGACAATACACAACTACTTAAACTGATGATCACATAATATCAGAAATATGAAGAAAACCTTGGCCATAATCGGAGCTACTTCCTTTTCCATGCACTCACGAACTTTCATCCGCACGGCTTGATCTTCGAGACTTAACAGATCATTGAACTGAAAATAGTCCGATGCTGTCAAAACAATAGCATAAACTCAGTACTGTGCAGACCAACTAATAGAAACATCAAATTGTCCAGTAACGCCGCAAATCTTACTGCAAGGAGGGAAAACTGAAGCTGGAGTAGCTTGCGGAAAAGCAAGGGAAATATCTAAGGGTGGCAAATGGAAGTAATCGGTCTTTGCCTCTTTGTGCATATCCTCTGCATCATCATCACATGAACAATAATTTCAGTCAAATTAACTCTCAAGTAAGTAATTGTGCAAAACAATTTCACCAGTTTTTTCATATATAACGAAATAATTGTTTCAATCTAGTTACAATGAGAGTAAACAGATCCAAATTGATTAGGTGAATTTCAGGTTTCAGTCAAATTACTCACAGAGCTAACAGATTAAGCAATAACGTATCGATTAGGTGAGTTTTCCAGTTCCTGAATTGTACGAGTAACAAAGTACAGTAGAATTTAATAATAGCGAGATCAAATCGGACCTAAACAAAATTAACCAGACAGAGAGAGATAATTGAAAGCATGTAGAAGATGAAGATGAATAATACCTTGAGCTTTAGACGAAGGAACTTTCATGGCGATTAAAGGATTGGGAGAAATTAGGAGAAACGCTTTGCACGTTGTTGTGAAGAGAATATTGACAAACAAAGATATGATAATCGTCTTATGCAAGATACATCATATTTTATTTACTAATCATCATACTCTAATACTATCCGTTTTACTAATCATCATACTCTAATACTATCCGTTCTTAGAAATTTGCAGAACCAGACACAAATTTTTAAAACAAAAAATAAAGTAAAATATAAAATAATGAATTATAAATATAATTAAATAAAATAAAAGAAATGTAAATAAAATATAATGTATAAAGTAGGAGATAAATCTTTTATTTAAAATAATAAAATTTTTATTTGAAACAGTTTAAAATAGAAAGTGGGGTTTTCAAATCGAAATTCTATTTTACCTTATTTAAGCTTCTCGTAAATCATATACTTAAATTATGATTAATACAACGAGTATGCGCAGCCTTGTATGAGTTTGTTTTGACTTCTGATATGGATTGAGATGGATATTGGCACGCAACTCAATGTCATCAGCTTAATTTGGTCACTGCCAAGGTGTCTTGGTCGGTGACGGTATTTTTGAATGTTTGACTTAGTCATCAGCTTAATTATACATGACAATTGACACATATAAATTTATGTAGTGAAGCAGAATAAAAATTACTCTGCCATTTAATTTTGTTCTGTTTTTATAATTTATCCGGATTTTATGAGATAATGTTAAAATCAGTATAAATTCAAAGAACTTTTACAATGATCATAAATGAACCATTTGAATCGAATCTTATAATTATATTACAACTATTTGAGAGTTGAATCTATATGATAAAGGGTGGGTAGGGGAATATGTGCTATCCTTTGCTACACCAGGTCCATCATAAGCCCTGTGGTACCCAAATTGCATGTGGACTTGATCCGAACATTGTAAGGGGGACTGGAGAATAGTTGGGCTGACACTGCAATGTCACTTTTGTGGCTTACAAAGAGATGAGAGCATATTGTAAATAGATTATTATAACTTATTAATTTTATTTGGTAAATATATATATCATAATTCGACTAGAAAAGAATGAATGAGTACAATAAAAAGATTATTGGCAAAAAATAAGTTTTAAAGGAAGAATGTGAGGTTGTGTGGATAGGTTTAATTAATTAATATATTTATTGGTAAATATGATGATCACAATTCACATAGTAAAAACAATGGAGGAAAAGAGATACATGATTCGACTAAATAAAAAAAAAATTAATACAACAAATAGATTAATAGAAAACATAGATTTTAAATGAAGAATGCGTGGTAATGTTGTTAGGTTTAATTATATTTTTGTTGGTAAATATAATGATCACATTTTACATACTTCAAAAAATAGAGGAAAAGGTAAAACATTTTCAAATGGAGATGTGGAGTATCAATCCCTGTACCTCTCACATGTTAAGCAAGCGCTCTACCATTTAAGCAACATCCCCTTGTGTGAACTTTTTAAATACATACTGATTTGTAATCTATACATATATGTCAGTTGTAAAAACAATAACAACCGCCTACTCTGCAAGTTGATCGCGGCATAATTGCAATCAACAACTAAACTTTCTAAGTAGTAACCATCACGGTTTAAACTTGCTTTGCTCGTCGGTTGGTGGTTAGGGCAAATGAGCAATAGCATCTAGCCACCCGCCTTTCATATGTATAATTTACCCTCATAATAATATTATTATTAAGTTATAAGTAATAGTGTAAGAAATAGTACCTATTTAGGGTAGTATTTTAATTTTGAGCAATAAGCACAAATGAACTTTGATATTTTAGTTCAAGTATGGTGTAGGTATGAGGTTTTAGAATTTTACTCAGTATATCTATTAATGATCTACTAAGGAAAATATATGACAAAATGTTAAAATCTAAAACACAATACTAATCTGATCATCCTTTTCAATGAACATGATTCATGAATGTATCATTTGAAATCGAGTCTAATAGCTTCTCTACACAATATTAAGCCTCCATGGTACTGAGTAAATAGCGAGAAGGGGTTATTCTAGCATATAAACTGCTCGTTTATGGTGTGTACACAAATTGCAACTAAATTTGATTAGACCTTGTCTCCTTGGAAAAGGATTGGAGAATAGTTGAGTGAATGACATTGAAGGTTGATTGCATGGCCTACATATATCGCACTGTGAATATACTTTTATAATTTATTAATATTACTCGATAGATATTGTAATTATAATTCAACTTATAAAAAAGGAAAACATGACAAATAGATGCAAACATAAGTTTGAAATGATTGATGTAGGGTAATGTGGATGTTTGCATAACCAATTCACTATTTTTGTTAATAAACAGTGTAATTACAATTAGTATTAACAACAAATTGAATAAATATAAACATAAATTTGAAATAAAAATGCAGGGTAACGTGGGTATTTGCATCACTATTTTCTTAGGTAAATATAATGATAAGATTCCACATAGAAAAAAGTAAATGGAGGAAAAAAGGGAAAACAAAACACAAATATGGAGATGCGGGGTATCGATCCCCGTACCTCTCGCATGCTAAGCGAGCGCTCTACCATCTGAGCTACATCCCCTTGGTGTTGACTTTTGATAACATTATAATCCTAATCCGGACATACAATTAGGGGTGCAAAAAGAAAAACCACCACCCACTCTGCCTGTCAAGCTGTTCACCGTGTGACGGCACTACCACTTAAACATTTTAAGCAATAAACGTGGCGGTTTAAACTTTGTTTTACCAGCGATTGCCAATTAGGGAAATTGCATCGCAGCGTAATCAAATTTATAATTTGTACGTTTAATAACATTCTAATATTTAATGAGTCATATATAATTTTGTTCGAGTTTTGATGAATAAGCACAAATAAACTTTCATATTTTAGTTCAATTTGATGTGAGAAAGAAAGCCAAATTGAATTTTTTAATTTTCAAAATTGATTTTCATTGTTCAATAAATTTTTAATAATGAATGCTTTGCATCATCCACCGGTGAGCTAGCCGGGGCTGCGGCGCAGCGCCAATCTCACAACCTACCACATTTTCAAGAAATACATGGATCCCATCTAATTAAATATCAGTAGGAAACAGAGTTGCACGCATGGGCAGTCTATTTAACTTGAAATAAGTGGAAATGTGGAATGACTGGAGTTGATAGAAATTCAACCTGTCATCTGAGTTGAGTATAATTTAGAAACTTTGTAAAGCTAAATCTGAATTGTTTTTGTAAGGCATCGTTAATCAGCACCATGACGACAAGAAACTGTACACTCTGGGATAATATTTCACCAGAATGCAAACTCACCAAAAGTTGGATTTTAACATATCTCTCCAGTAGGAGTATATGTTGATTAACGTGAGTTAAACTCATAGCTGAAATAATAGGGGCCTGTAGTCACACGCGACAGTCACATACAGCGTTAAGCAACACTGACCTCCTACGGCCATTGTCCGTCAAGACCGCCAATGACTCTGGTACTAGCAATCTTTCTAGTGATAAGATCCTTCAACTCTATTTCCCCAGGAAATCGGCCTTCCTTCAGTTTGGAGAACACCTGAACCGCACAAATCACAATGCAAATAAGGATTCAGGAATAATTATCAGAACAAGGTTATAATGTGCTTGAACACCATCCACTTTCAGGTGATACTGATCCAGACACCCACACAGGATAAAAAACTGCAAGGACAGAAGTACAGGGACAATCAATCTAATTTCTGCAGGTGCAGCTAATGATAAATAAAATATTAACGAAGAATAAAGAACCTCCTGCAATGTTTCACGACTGGGAGCAGAATATTACTCCACTGACTGCTTTTGTTAAGGCATGCATATGGGAACAAACTCCCCAGGAAAAAGACTAGTATTCCCAGAACTAAATTGAAAAGTAGTCGGGTTTTAAAAGTAACGTATCATCTTTTGTCAAAGCGTTTGTAGCCGAGTGGCAAGCTGAGACACCCGTAACCATGAGTTCACGGGTTCGATTCCCCGAAATGGGTGATCATATTCTCTGAATAGAGATTGGTGGTGATTTGCATCTAGAATCGATTGATAAATTCGTCTTGTTCAACAATTGTAATTGTATTGCTATATTTCATGTTCAATAATAATTAAAATATATATATAAATTGTTAAAATCAACTATTAACAAGCAGGGGAACCTTACCAATTCGCCATTACAACGCACTTCAAATGCACTAGAACTCTGAAGGAAAGACTGGAGGAAGTTTCCCAGTAGCCAAGTGCTAGCCATACTTCCAAACCTATTTGCACGCAAGGTATTGTACCATTGTGGTGGTGCAGCAAATCCCAACCTCGGAAATATGTGTTCACCTCCGACTATAACTCCAATTATGCCAAATTGCACAACTGGAACCACTTTACTCAACATGCGTTTTGGTAGAGGAGGCGGGTAATTTGCTAGAGCAACAGTCATTCCAGGAAACTGACTTTCTAACATATTCTTCATTGTCACTGCATTCCCTCTGCGAAAATGGCAATGAAATATATGAACTACCACAAATCACACGATAGGAAGCACATATTTCCTATTCATTCAGGCACAGCACATCTATCTCCAGTCTACTTTACTACATCCCACATCTAGTCCTCGTCTGGGCACAAGTTTAGGATACATGCACAAGCTTCGTAGTAAAATACAAACAGTTACTGCGGAAGGCTGGAATGGTAGTATCCCTGAACCCTGAGTTGATTAGCCTCATTTTAAACATGTGACAGTTCATTTTCTATCTTCAATTTAAACAGTAAAAGAAGACAGGACACCAATGAAAGGAACCAAGCTCAACGAATCAAACAGAGTTGTGCAACAGAAGATTGGTTGTTGAAGGTATCGAACAAGAAATATGCAAAAGACATACGAAGCTAAACTCAAGTAAACTGGTAATAATGCTTATTGACGATAACCCTCAGAAAATATACTAGCGAAAATTAGGCTTCCACAGTAGTACTGTACAACAATAATCACGGATTTCATGACCCCAGCACAAAAGAACTGAGTTACAGTATTACCTTCCCAATTTATTATTACAAATATTTAGCCATCTCTGTCAAAGAAGTAATCAAAAGCCAAAACTATCTTCAATATGCTACTCCTTCAGCATATATGTTGCGGAAGCATATCCCTGACTGGTCTTACTTAGAGTATTGCGATTTGCGCAGCTGCTGTTGTATTCTAGAGGTGCAGGGGGGATTTATATTGGAAGGTATCGAACTAAACACTACAAGAGATCACAAGCTAACTTCAGCAAGTAACAAGTCATAAATGATTACTGAGAAGTTATAATACTTCCATAACTAAATCAGCCAGTTGAAGTGCATTTCATAAGCCTCAGTGCAAGCCTTAGTTACATCTCATACATTCTCCATTTAGTATTCATACGTAAGATCACCAATCAAAAGCCCCAAATCCCTACTCCAGCACATATAAATCCACTAACAATAAAAAAGAAGTGTAAAATTTGTCACAAATACGGAATACCTGTAAGAGCAAGAAGCACAAAAGTCAATCGAAACTGTGTTTCCGTAACCAATACCACTAGCTTTCTGCAAAAAATGAATAGCACGACGAAACATTAATTTTGCTTGAATCAATGAGTAAAGTAGCATCTGATCGTAACGTTGAGGCAATTACCTGATTAGGAAATTCAATCGACGACTGCTGCGGGTGAATTATTGGCTGTGCGACTGGGTTGTGGTGGTGGTGGTGAGCAGGAGCGGCGGGCTTGGCAGGTGGAGCAGTGAAGAGGTTGAGAATGTCGGAGCAGAAGAGGAAGAGTGGTAGACCTACCATTAACAGCTGCGCTCGATCCATGGCCGGAGAGAGATCCGCTTAGGCGTAGGTTGTTGAGTTTGTGAAGGAGAGGAGGAAGAACAAGAGCTGTGACTTGTAAAGGGGTCAATTTGAAATGTGATCTTTTTTGTTTTTATGGATTTATGGATATTGCTATATCATCCCATACTTCATTGGTAATTCGGCAAAAAACTCGATAAAAAGGTATTTTATTTTATAATCGTTTAATTTTATTATTTTATAATATCTTTAAGTGAAATATTATTTAATTTATATACCTTTGCTAAATACATGGTGGCATAACTATATAATACATATCATTTTATAAAATACATTGAAACAAAATATAAGTACAATATATGTTTATTGATTTTAAATATATACTATTTATAACAGTTTTGCAAAATTACCCATAAACTTTCAAATTTAACAAAAAAAAAGTATATATAATAAGAAAAAAAGTCCATTACCACCATAGATGAAACTTTCACGATTCCATGGCAGTCTGACATGCCATGGAAGCTCCATGATTTCTACAACATAAACTTCACCGCATAGCTTCCTATCGTATTTGAAAGTGCTTTGGTGGAGCCTCCATAGCCGAAAATTTCCATGAAAGCTCCATCGTAGAGCTCCCATGGCGGATATGCCATGGAATTAGCTAGGCAGCAGATCTGTCCCGCATAGTGATTCATGGATGTTAGACTGTGATTATGAATGACATTTCAACAAAAGGGATGTGGGCCCTAGTGATTTAAAAAAATAAATAAATGGAACAATGCATTTGAGCCACCACCGCCCTTGGTGGTGGCTCTAGGTTGGGGACACTTGTCCCCAACCTATTGGTCCAAATATTTTTTTGTTATTATTATCTTTTTTAATATCTTTTATTAAAAAATTAATATTTATTAAATTTTCAACTTCTATGTATAGAGAGACCAATATTTCTACATTTTACACACATCTAAAATACTCCTCTTTCATATTTATTCTTAAACCCCAATTACATA